>BQNB010026899.1:32686-58143 GCA_026074375.1 Tanacetum coccineum | reverse complement strand
CCATTAACTACAGAATTAAATAACAGAAATACAATCTACTACAGCATTTTAAAAGACATATAGGATAAGGTTTGAGCACAAAGACAAAGAAAATGAAGAAAAGCAATTGGAAACAACAGACTGAACCAAAAAAGACTGTAAATTACTACATACACCATCTGAATATCATCCAACATGCAATTCTAATCTAACATGATTTTAAAACAACAAGATGACAACAAATACAGAAAAAAGGTACAAGTGAGTGTTTGTCCAAGACTCTAAGCTCATATGACAATCCTACCAGCTTATCAAAAACTTTAAAAACTATCTCATTTGTGGGCTTAGAAGCTAATCCACTTGAGCTTACAAGCTTATAAAATTCATAAACTCAAAAAAATAAGCTCAAAACTGTAAACAAAAAAAATATCCTTGAGAACTTTTAAAATTTTCAATTAAGGGCATAAGCCCATCATATAAGCTTTAACAAATACCCACAGAATCTAAATTTTCACTAGCAAATTCAACTGATAATATATTTGGCAGTCAGATATATCCTAATTCTAAATGTCACAATACTCATCACATTCATACAAATAATTTTTTGTCAAACAATCAACTTATAAAGCTATCTAAAGATAAAATATCACAAGCATCAACATAAAAACAATAAGTTATAACATAAAAGAATTAAAAGAAAATGCATACATCCTGAGGAGAGATCTTCAACCAGCTAGGTGGAGTCCTCTTGTACGGCTTTGCTGATGCCGAAATACCCTTTCTGTTTTATTAAACAAACAATCACAAAATGTTCACTTTTGAGACATTAAAATGCAACATTAAGATAATATATAGATGACAAAAAAAGTACCCAGAACTGTGCATACGACCCATGATGACGGAGTTGTGGTGGTTACTGCGCCGCCGGTGAGCTGAACAAGATTGGTGTCAAAACCCTAACCCTAAATGGATATGCAAAATGTAGGCGGAATACTTATGGATCCATGCTCTTTATAGTATGGCTTTTTAGGGGTGTTTTGTTATAGGCCCAGTTTTTTATATCACTTGGGCTTACTGGGCTGCTTTCATTTTACATAAGCCATTTTATTTGGATTTGGGGTTTCATTGTCGGTTCTTTGTTTCGGTTATTTTTGTTAGAGGGATGATATATAGATCTACAAACTACCTAATTTTAATTATTTTTTTATTTAATTATGTAGATTTTTAGCATAAATAAATATCAAGCTTAAAAAATGTTATATATATTAGAAAAAATTTTAAGGTGTGTTTGGTAGAAGGGAATGGAAATAAAGGAATGGATTTAAAACCCACTGAAAATGTCTGGTTAGTAGGCCCATGAATGAAAAGAGGATATCAAACCTTCGGTTTTCGATTTTCAGTTTGGTTCCCATTTTGTCCAAACTATATCCAAATCGAAAAAACGAATATTTAACCCGGCTCTATTTTTCTCAGTTCAGTTCGGTTTTGGTTTTCATTCCCTGAATTGTGAACACCCCTAATTTGGTTCAATGTGGACTACTGGCCTTAATCACGTATAGGCACAATGTGGTGTCTAAAGGTGGAAAACCGGACGGGTCGGGCGAGATCTGTACACGGGTACGGGCTTAAATAGGCACGAGTCAAAAGAGCTCATGTTATATAATCACTTTATAAAAGACCCAAAACAAAGAAAAAAATCCTCAAACTTAACTTCATAAATGGATTGGGACACATGGCTTGTAAAGTGTCAAGTAAATGAACTTTAGAGTGTTGTAGAAACGAATGTGTATAGTATCTTCAGGTATTCAAATGGATTGACGGGTTCAATCGTTACGATACCTTGATTTTCGAATATTTGGAATGTGTATTATACTAAGATGAAAATTCAATCGCAAGACATTTTCATTTATGCATTTGTTTGTTTCGTTATGTTTGTTTTAACATAATTTCATATATCTTTATATAAGTTTTAGTAAATCAATGATTACACTAAAATGGAGGGGTGATAATTTTGGTGATTATTAGTGTCATCGACAGGCCATTTATGTAATTGGTGATTATACTAAGACCATGAGGATTTATGTTCGGCACGGAAACAAGTTAGGAAAGTGTGGAGTTCACGCATGTTGAGCTAGACATTCTAAGTCAATCAAGACCATTGTTTATATGAAAGTTTACACCGTAAACATCATGTTGTATACGTCGTAACCTTCAGTGTGGTAATTGAACAAAGCCTAATAAGGATCTAATACGTCAAACCGTACGTCCAGGATCATCACAAAACACCCTATTTTCTAACAAACAAATAAAGTATTTGGTTGTGATCATGGCTGGAAATACGGTGAAGGATATGACAACGAATTTTGGGAAACTAAACAATATAAGGGGCATGACATTAGGTCGTGGCATAAGAAGATGCATTATCTTGTTGACGACTTTGAAGGTATTTTATGTGTTGACTACACCGATGCTGGAATTGTTGAAAGATGCTACAGCGGAAGCAATAAGGATACGGGCAAAGTGGGAGAACGATGACTACATATGCAGGGGACACATATTGAATGATATGTCAGACTCTCTCTTTGATGTGCTATCGAATTTTGAATCAGGCTTAAGGAGGTGGATTCACTCGAATCCAGTACAAGGCTGAGGATGCTCGAGTAAGAAGTATCCCTGGATGTAAATTTTAATAATTTACAAAATGGTCGATTCTAGGCCTGTCATGGTACAATTTAATGAACTCCTTAGGATCCTTGGACAATACACACAACATGGCTTGAAAATGGATGAATCTATTTCTGTTTCTAGTGTAATTGATAAGTTGCCTCCTTCCTGGAAGGATTTTAAACACACTTTGAAACATGGTAAAGATGATTTGTATTTGGTCCAACTTGGAAGTCACTTGCTTATAGAGGAATCTCTAAGGGCGCAGAAAAGTGATAAGGGCAAGGGTAGAGAAGTTGGTGGACCCTTTGTTAATATGACAGAAGAGGGTAAGAACAAACACAACAAACAAAACAAAGGTAAAAACGGTCCAATGAGAACAACAGTGGTTCTAGTTCCAACAAGAAACCAAAGTTGGAATGTTGGAAGTGTGGCAAGACTGGTCACTTCAAAAGGGATTGCCGTAGTGGTAAAAAGAACAACGCAAATGCTGGTGGTTCGGGAAAGGGGTCTAAGGACCAATCCCAAGACCAAGGTCAGAATTTAGTGCCTGTTTGGAACAGATTTATTAAATATTCTGTTTCACTAATTTCTGAAGCATTTTATGTGCAGGTTGATGCAATTGCGTGGTGGATAGATTCTGGTGCCACAACTCATGTTTGTAAAGATCGTTGCTGGTTTAAGACATACGAACCGGTGGAAGACGGATCTGTACTTTACATGGGTGATGATCATTTCGCTCCTATTCATGGCAAAGGAAGCGTGGCATTAGAATTTAGTTCTGGAAAAACTATTACTTTGTTTAATGTGTTGTATGTACCTAAACTTCGTAAGAATTTAGTTTCTGGTCCTATGTTGAATAAGTGTGGATACAAACAGGTGTATGAATCCGATAAGTATATCTTATCGAAGTCTGGTGTGTTTGTAGGATTTGGATATTATAACAATGGTATGTTTATGTTGAACTTGAATAAAGTTCCTGATGATTCAGATTCTGTTTATATGTCTTCTTCTATTGTTGTTAATTCCTTATTATGGCATGCTCGTTTAGGACATGTGCACTATAAAAGAATGCTTGAAATGTCTAAAGATGATTTAATACCTGCTATTGATGAAAATTCAGAAAAATGTACTACATGTATGTTAACTAAAATCACTAGGCAACCATTTAAAAGTAAAACAAGGAAATCTGTCATACTTGAATTGATACATAGTGATTTGTGCAATTTTCATGCAACACCATCTTTTGGTAATAAAAAGTATGTCATAACTTTTATAGATTATGCCTCTAGGTTTTGCTATGTTTACTTGCTACATGTTAAGGATGAAGCCCTTGATAAATTTAGAATTTATAAAACAGAAGTTGAATTGAAACAAAATGACTTGATTAAAACCTTATGCACAGATAGAGGTGGTAAATATTATGATCCTGTATTTTTCCAATCTGTAGAAATCATTCTAGAAACTACAGCTCCTTACACACCACAACAAAATGGTGTGGCTGAAAGGAAAATTAAAGCTCTTAAGGAAATAGTTAATTCCATGTTATCCTACTCGGGTTTGCATGAGGGGTTTTGGGGAGAAGCCATGTTAACGGCTTGCTATTTATTGAATAGGGTTCCTAATAAAAGGAACAAGACTACCCCATATAAACTTTGATATAATAAATGACCCAACTTGTCATATTTATGAGTTTGGGGTTGTAGGGCCGTAGTAAGGCTTCTGGACCCGAAAAGGAAAACTTTGGGTGAAAAGGGTATTGATTGCATCTTTGTTGAATATGTTGAGCATTCCAAGGCATATAGGTTTTATGTTATTGAACCTAATGATTCTGTGTCTATTAACTTAATTATAGAATCAAGAGATGCAATATTTGATGAGAACCGTTTCTCTTCAATACCTAGACCAAAGGATGTTATACCAAATTCGGTTGAATCTCAAAGGGATGATCATTTTGATGATGTACCAAGTGAGATTCCTGAACCTCGTAAAGGTAAAAGAATTAGAAAAGCTAAATCATATGGTTTTGATTTTCAGCTATATTTAGTTGAGGGATCGAGAGATCAAGTTGGATCACAATACTCTTACTGCTATAGTATAGAGGAGGATCCTAGAACCTATGATGAAGCTATGCAATCTCGGGATGCTGCTTTTTGGAAAGAAGCAATTGATGATGAGATTGGTTCTATTATGGAAAATAATACATGGGTCTTATCTGATTTACCTCCAGGATGCAAACCTTTAGGTTGCAAGTGGATCTTCAAAAGGAAGATGAAAGTCGATGGAACAATTGACAAGTTTAAAGCTCGATTGGTAATCCAAGGCTTTAGACAAAAGGAAGGGATCGATTACTTCGATACCTACGCACCAGTTGCTTGTATCACTACAATTAAATTGTTGTTAGCTTTAGCAGCTATATACAATCTAGTGATCCATCAAATGGATGTCAAAACAACATTTTTAAACGGTGATTTGGAAGAAGAAGTGTATATGAAGCAACCGAAAGGATTTGTTATGCCAGGTAATGAGCATAAGGTGTGTAAGCTGGTTAAGTCGTTGTATGGGCTGAAACAAGCACCTAATAGTGGCATCAAAAGTTTGATGAGGTTGTGTTGTCAAATGGTTTTCAATTAAACCAATCTGACAAGTGTGTATATAGCAAATTTGATAGCTCCGGTAAAGGTGTTATAATTTATCTATATGTTGATTTTCGGAACTCATCAAAATCAAGTTGACAAAACTAAGAAGTTTTTGTCATCAAGGTTCTCAATGAAAGATATGGGAGAAGCTGACGTTATTCTTGGTATTAAGATTAAATGTGAAAATAAAGGGATTGTAATTACACAATCTCATTATATTGCGAAAATACTCAAGAAGTTTAATCGTGAAGATTGTTCTCCGGTGAGTACTCCCATGGATCCGGTAGAAAAGCTTAAGCCAAATACAGGCAAACCTGTGGATCAGCTCGAATATTCAAGAGCTATTGGTTGCTTGATGTATGCTATAACTAGCACTAGACCTGATATTGCTTATGCAGTTTGTAAATTGAGCAGATTTACTAGTAATCCTAGTAGACAACATTAGCAAGCAATAACTAGGGTATTCAAGTACTTAAAGGGTACTATGAATTATGGTTTATCATATATGGGATATCCTTCGGTGTTAGAAGGTTATTCATATGCTAGCTGGATAAATCATGTTGAAGATTCATCTTCTACAAGTGGATGGGTGGATCTGCTTGAGGGGGGTGCCATTTCATGGGCTTCCAAAAAGCAAACATGCATCACTGGTTCTATTATGGAATCTGAATTTGTAGCATTGGCTGTTGCTGGTAAAGAAGCAGAATGGCTAAGAAACTTGATACATGAGATTCCAATTTGGCCGAAACCAATATCATCGATTTATATCCATTGTGATAGTGCTGCCACATTGGCTAAAACATATAGTCAAATGTATAATGGCAAGTCTAGACACTTAGGTGTTAGACATAGTATGATTAGGGAGTTAATCATGAACGGTGTGATTTCTATTGAGTTTGTTCGGTCACAACAGAATTTAGCAGACCACTTGACGAAGGGTCTAGCTAGGGACTTAGTGAATAAGTCTGTGATAGGGATGAGATTAAAGTCCATATAAATCTACTACCTATGAGATACCCAATTCCCTTCTAATACAACGTTAGAAGCTGAATTCAATGTGGAAAGCTCATAGCTAGATATTGGAACACGTGTATTTATCTTCCTAAGGTATGTGTTCAGACCTGCAAGTGATGGTTAGGTTGAAGTTTACCTTCTTAATGGTTTTTTTGAAAAATTGCAAATGCATGTGCAAGAACTAAAAGGACCACCTATGTAAACATGAAGTTTTGCCGCTTCAAGAAGCTTGGACTTGGATTCTTATATGTTCATTAATGGATTGGGACACATGGCTTGTAAAGTGTCAAGTAAATGAACTTTAGAGTGTTGTAGAAACGAATGTGTATAGTATCTTCAAGTATTCAAATGGATTGACGGGTTTAATCGTTACGACACCCTGATTTTCGAATATTTGGAATGTGTATTATACTAAGATGAAAATTCAATCGCAAGACATTTTCATTTATGCATTTGTTTGTTTCGTTATGTTTGTTTTAACATAATTGCATATATCTTTATATATGTTTTAATAAATCAAGGATTACACTAAAATAGGGGGGTTATTGGTGATTTTAGTGTCATCGACGGCCATTTAGGTAATGGTGATTTACTAGAGACCAATGAGGTTTTATGTTCGGCTCGGAAACAAGTTAGGGAAGTGTGGAGTGCACGCTTGTTGAGCTAACATCTAATCTATCAAGACAGGAAATATGAAGTTTACGCCGTAAACATCTGGTTGTTATGCTGTAACCTTCTGTGGGTAATGAACAAAGCCTTAAGGATCTTTAAGCCGTAACCTTACATCTAGGTTACGTCGTAACCTTTTGATAGAAATCAAGGCTTGATTATTTACGCCGTAACCAATGAAATCGATATGGACTTTACGCCGTAACAAGATATGTTATGCCATAAAGTCTATGTCAGACAGTTGGTAAAATTCAGTTTTAACCAACTTTAACTGTCCAAAAACTGTCTAATTTCCTGTGATATATGCACGGGAATATACTTGGTCTACAAAAAGATAATACACAAAAAGAACAACGAAAATTCAATTACAATACCTCTAAAATTCTTGCTTTGTAATCTTGTACCTAGAATACAAAGTGTTATACTCCTTGTATTATCCCGATAGAGATTTCGTGCAACCCAGGCATAGATAAGGGTCGAAATACTTTATACGGAAAGTGAACTCAACACGATACAAGAGAGATTTCTAGGATCATCACAAAACACCCTATTTTCTAACACGATTTTCGATTTTCAGTTTGGTTCCCATTTTGTCCAAACTATATCCAAATCGAAAAAACAAATATTTAACCCGGTTCAATTTTTCTCAGTTCAGTTCGGTTTTGGTTTTCATTCCCTGAATTGTGAACACCCCTAATTTGGTTCAATGTTGACTATTGGTCTTAATCACGTATAGGCACAATGTGGTGTCTAAAGGTGGAAAACCCGACGGGTCGGGCGAGATCTGTACACGGGTACGGGCTTAAATAGGCACGAGTCAAAAGAGCTCATGTTATATAATCACTTTATAAAAGACCCAAAACGAAGAAAAAAAAATCCTCAAACTTAACTTCTCATCTATATTTAAATAACTAAATATATTATATTTATAAGTTTTTTTTAAAACAATTGTCATGTTTTCTAATTGAGAGAAAACATGTGTCTGTTAACGCCCATTTAACTTTTGAAAATGTCATATATGGCCACTAAAAAAAGGAGGCTAAATGCATCTAAATCACTTACAAACTAGCCCATAAAAATCATTTTTATGATTTTGGGTACAAATTACAACCTATAAGTGTCTCACAAAACATTACTTAATAGTGGCAATTTATACCAAGTTTCATATAGGTGGCAACACTTTTTCTACACAATTGTTTCAAAGAAAAGAAACTTGTAATTATGTATTATTTTGTAAACGGCAATATAATGAACCTTTGAGTATCTTGTCAGAGCGGTTGTATGCAATCATAACAACAACAACAACATACTTTGGTTATTATCAATGTTTATTCGCAAAACGTTTTCAATATGTATGTTCGGTTTTCTTCTTCTAAACAAATGTCGTGTATTCGTGTATTTTAGTGGATTCTAATATTCAGCGGACATAAACAAATGCTCTATCCATGGGTAACAAACTCCTCAAGTTAATTGACATTTTAGTAGGATTGATCCATACTATGATCCTAATACCTATACTTACGAATACGAAAATGATCAATAGTCCAATCCAAAATAGTCCAAATTCTTGGTCTCAACCGCACCTTGTCACATGGTGACACACAAAGCAAAAGGAAGTATACAACGATATAAAAACAGTACACTACAATAAACTAAAAACTTAACAAATAACGTTAGATCTTGATCTTAACCGCTTCCTAGTAGCATGTTATACAAAAGCAAAACGGAAGTAACAAGATACAAAAACAAGTCACTGAAAACTAAACTAATTTGCAACAATTTCATTGAAAGCAACACTAATTAATCTAAATTTTGCTACCTAACAAAAAGATAGTATATGTCAGCAGCTACCAAAGGGCTTTGTGTTGTGATGGTACCCTTGTTGTGGAGATGCTTCCTAACAACTACCTATGGTTGCGGGTTCAAGTGATACTTATGACATGTGTGATGGATGTTGTTGTTTTTATATTGTGACACCTTTCTTCACGCCCTTTTTTCTATGGGGAACAAGGAAATTTGTGTAGATGCCAAGGATTGGAAGACAGGGTATTCGGTACATAAACATGTAAAACCTTAAATCAGAACAAGTGCAACAAATTTCCAAAAAGCCCTTATGTAAGATAATTTAATAAAAAGCATGAATAAAATTCAATCATGTGTTATAATTATAAAGTACATCATGTGACAAGCATGAAAATTTTTATTAAGAGTTTAACTATCTTATATTTATGCAAGAAAATAAAAAAAAAACTTTTTTTTCTCTCAATAAAATGAGTAAAAAATAAAATAGCCTTTACATTTATTCAAACTTTCATCTCCCAACAACAAGAAGAAGATCCTTCTCACCAACTCTCCGTCTTGGTGCATTCTTTCTCTATTTCTTTATTTATTTGGGGTTATAATTACTTTTTCCATTAGCACTATTTTATTTTTTAAGCTTTATAAAACACATTTCCCTTCTTTCACTCTCATCATTCACTACTGTTGTCTGTAGCCGCCGGCGCGATCTATTTTTCCGGTCAGTCATCCTACTTATTATTGATCTATATAAATATGCACATATTCATTTTTGTTTATATGCAACATATCATATCATGCTGTAAATAAATATGTTACATACAACTTACTTTTGCATGTTGGTTTGCATTAAAAAAAGATCTACAACCATGTGTTTCTTATTTAGTTTTTGATGTGATCTATGTTGTGTTTTTTTTTTCTCAGGTTTATTTTGGGTGTAACAAAATATGGGTTCAATTGCTCAGCTTAATTACTCGTCTTTTACCGAGAAAAACAATTGTTTAAATCCTGCTAGACATATACCATGCCTCCAGTTACCAAATCTTGCTGGAAATAAACTTGGGTTTAATTTGGGGAAGGATGTTACATGTTTTTCATACGGATCAAAGCGGATCAATGCGGATTTGGTATCTAGGCAAAACCCAATTGTTTGTGCTGGTGGTGGTGGTGGTGGTGGTAGTGCTGGTGTGGGCCATGGTGGTGGTGGAGGAGGAGGAGGAGGTCATGGGAGTGGAGATGGAAAATTTGACGACTCGTCTTCTCATGATAGTTTTGGCCCAATTGGGGCTTTTCTTAGCGGATGGAGATCGAGGGTGGCCGCGGATCCCCAATTCCCGTTCAAGGTTTTAATGGAGGAGGTTGTTGGTGTCAGTGCTAATGTGCTTGGTGACATGGCCACGCGCCCAAATTTTGGATTAAACGAGCTTGATTTTGTGTTTTCGACGTTAGTTGTCGGATCAATCATGAATTTTACGCTTATGTATCTATTGGCGCCCACTATGGGATCTGCATCAACAACCCTTCCTTTCATTTTTGCTAGTTCGCCAACTAGTCATATGTTTGAGCCTGGTGCGTTTAGCTTGGTTAACCGGTTAGGGACCTTTGTTTACAAAGGAACAGTGTTTGCTGCTGTCGGGTTTGCAGCTGGTTTAGTTGGAACAGCTTTGTCAAATGGGTTGATCAAGATGAGGAAAAAGATGGATCCTAGTTTCGAGTCACCAAACAAGCCTCCACCCACTGTTTTAAACGCTATGACTTGGGCAATTCATATGGGTATAAGCAGTAATTTTAGGTATCAAGCTCTGAACGGAATTGAGTATTCGCTGGCAAAGGCTCTGCCAGATTTTGCGTTCAAGACCTCTGTGATTGGGCTGAGATTGGTGAACAATGTACTTGGAGGTATGACGTTTGTGATGTTGGCGAGGCTGACTGGATCACAAAGCACCAATGCAGAAGGCAGTACCATATCTGATGAAGAAGACAAGAAGATTAAGTTATTGAGTAACGAAATTTCTTCCAAGTGATGATTATATGTATCGTCTTCATTACTTACAACCGTCGGGTTGCTTCCTTTGGGTAGCTAACAAAATAAAAAAGTTAGGGGTTTATGGTGTTGTGTGTAGGTTAGTGTTAAGAATGCATGAGTTTTGTTACAATTAGAATAAATTTACGTATACATTTTCTGCTTGGTTTATGCAATATTATGATTTCACTCTTGGGATGTGATCGGATCAACTTTTTATATCCATGCTCATAAGTCATATAACTTGTATTTTTGGTCTTAATTTACTCATCTTTATTCTAGTGATGATAATACGTCAAAATGATACCTTATCGTGTGCAAAATGATCATTATTTGGAATGGCTACATGGTTCAAACACTTTCTAAGCATGTACATATGTGAAGGTACCAAAATTCGTTTGTTGTTGCTTGTAGAAATTTGTTGCTTAAAGGAAACTAATAGCAAATTCCAGCAAAATTGGCTTTGACTTTCCGTATGAGATCGAGTTGTCACACAACCCGTTTATTATTTAGACGATGCCAATTTAGAGCAACCCAAATGTTTATAGTTTCTCTCATTCATTTGGTTTTTTATAAATATTTTTCAAAAAAATCTCGTAATAAAATTATTATACATTAAAAGAAATACGATATTGAAGTAAAAATACAAATTACAATACAATACAAAAACACAAATCATCCTATTTGTTTTTTGTGTGCATCCAACGGATTTTGTGACTAATATTATCTTGTATTTGTGACACACAACCCACAACGTTTTCTTAACCTCGTAATTTTTTCAACGCTTTCTCGTCCAAATTTTTTTGAAGCAGACATCTTTCTGACGAAATGTCTTTGCATTCCGCATATTGTTTCCTCAAATCTTCTTTTGCCACCATTGCTTGCTCAAGCAGCGTGATTACGCCCATAATAGCTTCCTAACGAGCTAGGGACGGAGCTATGTTATAGCTTGGGTTGGCCAAGGCCTACCCAAAAGATATGTTTGATACTAATGTCATACGTATATATTTCAAGTTTGTGACGTTTTTTATTCATTTATTTGCTTTTGGCCCACCCAATGATAGAAAAGAATTCCTATCTAAATTGAATTTATACTCTTGATATTGGAATATGTTCTTAAGTACTAAGGTGTTCACAATTAACGTACTTATTTTTTTGAATTTCTTCTTATCGGCCTACCCAAGTTGAAAATTCTGGCTTCGTCACTTTAACGAGCCACATCGTCTTCATCACATTGTTTCTGAACATACGCTTTGAATTCTTCGACGGTATGGGGAGAGAACAAACCATAAATTAGGAGGTAAAATAGTATTAATATAAAAGATTGGAAGAGTGGATGAATATGTATCTGATTTGGGTTGATTATGAAAAGTGGTAGATAAAAGTGAGTACTTATAAGTAAAAATAGTTTTTTTTAATTATATCTGTCTGTATACGTTGGGTAAAGTTTGTATTTTGAAAAAAAAATCATTATGAAAAACGAGAGTGAATGGGCTGGCGAGGGGACCTACGGCGCGCCAATGTCGCGTTGGCCGGTACCCTACGACAACGCAATTGGTCTCCAATTTAACCAATGGCGGACGAATAACACTCAAGTACCTTGCTCTCTTAGTTAAAAAAATGTATAAAGTATTTATAACGACTTTCTTTGCAAGAAAAATAGAAATTGCCTCTGGTGTGAAAGCTTTTTTTAGGGGTTGCGTTATCAATACTCCTTTGCTTACCAAAAGTACATTTTTTACAACCGGCACCTCCTTACATATCTCTTAACGTTACAACACGGTTTTTTTTCAGTCTATGTTCTGTATTTTTTGACATTTTAATACTTTTAACTTGTCAAACTTTATAAATATTGTTCTGCATTTTCCGTTTCATAATTTTATAACAAAAATAAATTTATAAAATAAAAAAACAAAAATGTTAAGGTGGGTATAAAAAATAACCTAAACCTTTTTTCAAAGAGCTTTCCGAGTAGTATTTTATAATAAAATAATATTCGTGTGAGAGGCATAAATCCTAGCGAAAATTACCTAGATAACCTAATTTGAAAAAAAAAATTGGCGCAGTAACTTACATCTATTTTTTTCGAAAATAACCCTTTAAATCGCTACCAATTGGTAGCGATCTACTTATTGGACACGTGTCGCAATCTGATTGGTTAAAAACTTTTTTTTAAAAATGTAGATCGCGCCCTATGGGTAGCGATTTAAAAAAAAATTCTATCATTTTGTTTTAGGTTTTTGTTACCTATTTGTTAGATTGATTTTTTTTTGAAAATCTTGATCCGTCCTAACTTTGCGCATAAATTTGCATAGCAATATTTTTTTGTAAAAAATTTTTGTTTGCTTATTTGTGTAGTCTTTGATGAGCGCTACATAGTGAATTAAAAAAAAAAAAAAGTTTTAATACGCATAAGATATGATGATGCAAAGTGTGTCACTTAGAATTTTTAAAATTTTTTTTCAATACAATTGTATAGCTATTTTTAGTAATTATACAAGTTGTAATTGAAACCTTAAAATTAACGGTAGTCATTAAAATTATTACAACATGATAACCACCAGATATCTAGTAGAGTACATGCCCAACCTTATTTAGACGATATAAAAACATAAAAACAACAACAAACAACGACATGCATGGTTAGCAAATTGGTGTTAAGAAATAATGCTTTTACATGTCTCTATAGTTCGCCATCAGTTGTCGCTTTTCTTCCATGCTTCTTAGCAGTTCATCCCTGGCGCTTTTCAAGTGTACACACTTTTTCATGTCGGCCCCCGTCATGCATCCAAGGGCGTACTTACCATAGTCGATAAGTGGGTGATCGTGCAATACCATCAGATTGTTAATTTCTACCCTACGATATGTAAACCTATCAGCAAAGCGATGCATTCAAGGCTAAACTTGGTATTCCTCAAAAGTGCTTCTTCCTTCCTAGTGTTCTTTAGTTTTGTAAGGACATTTAACCTAACTTTGTTTGGGTTACTGCCATCGTTGTAATTGCGAAGATATATATTAAAAGTTGTTTGAATGATAAATTGGTTTATGTGAGCATAGAGTCCCTATTTTTTGGGTGTATATATAAAAAATTTGTACTCAATAGTGTTGATTTAAAAGAATCTGACGAATTGTCAGTTATTTTTCTAAATCACGCTTAATTTTAAGTGATAGACAACATTGTCAGTGAGTTATCTTATTTGTTGCAGTAAAAAACATATGAGTTGTCAAATCATGTCATGAATCGCGTGTAGTTTTAAGTGATAGACAGCATTGTCAGTGAGTGATGTCTCTAGCATGTTGCAGTAATAACATGTGTGTTGTCATGTTCATGTCTTGAATAGCGAGTAGTTTTAAGTTGATAGTCAACAGTGTCAGTGAGTTGTCTATATCTGTTTGCAGTAAAAATACAAGGGTCAAAGTTGTCAAATATGTTCATGAATATTGGAAAATGTTCATTGATAAATAAAACTTTTGTCATTGAGTAGGTTTTAATTTGATGCAGAATGAATAACAAGCTCTAATTAATTCTTTTCCATTAAAAAATTGACTACATAGTAAATAAAAACACTGTAGAGAGTAGTTTGACAAATCTTATTTTTTACACAATTAAAGAAATAAACAACAAACAAAACACACAAATGATTGCCTAGTGTTCTTTAACCAACATCATTTTATAGTATATAATTGCCATGTAAGTTGTTAATGAAGTTTTGCTTTGCAGAATGCTCCTCAACAATTGTTGTCTTGTTCTGAGTATGTTGTTTGTTGTAGGATATCGATTCAAGTGTCATTAGTAGAGCATGCAATCAAGTAGGTATTAAGGTTAGTTGCCAGGCTATGAGTTTGCAACATTGTTATTTGTCACGTTCAGGATACCATTTCCTCTGAATAACCGTATTTAGTTGCACAAAAAACTGTTTGCATCAAGTGTTTCCTCAGCTCGAATCTCCTTTGTAGTTTGAAAACAATTGTTTGGCGTGCTCATTGCCCAATCAGCATATAGTTTGTATTGTGGTCGAGAAGAAGTGGTGTGAGAGGAGACACTTGTCTAAGGTAGAGGATTGGATAGTTGATACTAGGGAAATAGTCTGGTCAGTCTTTTTCAATAGATCGAATTGTCTAAAAAAGACTGACAAGCTCGTGCTTTTAGAATATGATAAGACACCTTTTCTTGAAATAGCGTATTTATGAATAGTCCATAGACATGTTTTTTTTGTTAGATTGGTACTTAATATTCAGTTGATAAAAAAAAAGTCCCAACATATGTGTACATTGATCATGACTTTGTTAATAACATATTCAGTTACATGAATATTAGTTATATATGATTTTCAAAGTTGACGTTGAACTTCTTTTCTATTTTTTCGTATTATGCTTTGTTGATAGATAGCTATATCTGACTTTGGTTCTTTCCATTAGTTCATTGTTGAGAATCCAGTATACGAGCTTAGATCTATCTTTGGACCATGATACATTGATTTTCCTTGTTTAAAAGCATTTTTTGTTCCGCCCATACAACCATTTGATGAAAGGCTGTAATGTTTTGTGTTACCTGCCTTTTAGTGTCTTACTTTTCACTTATACAGTTGTCAGTTTTTTTGACTGGTTCATCATTTCTGCCAAGCTAGCATTTGGAAAAATATATTTGGATATAACAAAATTGACACCGATGTGGTCAACGTAAATTTCCAACCATTTTTGTCCCTGATTTGTTTTTCCAATTTTGCCCCGTTACACAACAATTCTCTGTTCATCTCGTAGTCTAAATCAGATTCGATTTTCAAAAAAATTCCAATCACAGCACGCTGCTCCAGTGGAATGTCTCTGCATTCCTCGTATGCTTTCCGCAATTCATCTTTAGCTATACTTGCATCATTAATGGATGGCTAAGTTCATCATCGCTAATTGTCGAACGCGAATCCTCCTGAATTTGTTTTGTAAACCATAGCTTTGATTTTTATAGGCAGGTGGAACCGAACCCACCCATTTAAGATTTTGTTTAAATGATATATATAAAAAAGTTTGTGTTTAAATTGTTTGTAGTTGAAGGTCTATTTATATGTTTAAAAACAGCTAAAATATTATCAAAATCATGTGCTAAATCATTAAATTGTCTAATCTATCAGTGAATAGTAACAAAAGTGTGATCGCGCACAAAATCTTAGTGAGGATATAGCATCATCAGGGACTAGTCAATCATGTTTTATATATTGTCATTGATTTGTCCCATCTCTTAGTGAATTAGTAACAAATAATGTGACTAGATCGCGCAACCAGTCCTTCGTGTTGTATGCTTCGTCATGATAAGTCAAATTCAATGTTTACTATATTATCATTGCGAATTGGTTCTATTATATTATACCTGTCCACCTTTCATCAGTTCATCACACAACTTGTTAGCACTAATATCTCTAATGGATGCTAATTTCAATTATACGGTAACAGATCCATGGATTCGGTCTTGTTGTAGATGATTCGATTATATTTAAAACCTCTTTGCGTTCTTCAAATACCCCACAGGTTGAATATCATCTACCTTAATCACAAAATCCAGTTACGATATCTACCTGGATCTGCAGTGGTTGGTTTTCAATATCTGGTAACATAGTGTTGAACAATATCCCTCAACCACCAAAATCCGGTTGGATATTAACCCGGTCCTGCGGTATGGTCACAAGCCAAGATGCTTAAAGAAAAGGTTTTTATTCTTGATTCGGATGGGGCTTTAATGTTACACAAAAATATATGAAAAAAATAATTGAGGATGTGGGTGAGGATGAGGATTTCAATAGTGGGGCGTGGGTTTGCGCCACTAACTATGTGATCGGCAAATTTTGGTGCACGGTAATGGATGTTGGGAGACATCTGATCAAGTTGTATGTAAAACCTACAAATCTCAATAAGAGTAAAATGACCAAAATGTCCTAATGAAAGAAATAATGGCATTAAAAGGCTTAAAATATAATTCAATTTAAGTGTCTAGAAAATTAGGAATATTACAAATTTTGGACAATTATAAATATTTTGCAAATGATTAATACATACATTATGGTTATACTAGAAAAATAATTAATAATATATTTATATATAAATTATGCCGATAATAATATGTATTTTTATATTTTTTACTTTATACAAATTAATAACAATAAATTAGGATAATTATGGAAATTAATTACGGCAAGTTTTAATATATGGATATATCAAATTATAAATGCCCAAATTTCGGCACCAAAATCCCTATCTTTTATGTGACTTATACTTTGTCTTTGAAAAATCCTAAAAACAATGCACGACCCTTATAAAATCAATTGGGCGGCGCTTAAGATTTTTCCAAGGCAAAGACGAATTTTTATAAGGTGATTGAAGGTCAAGGATAGTGGTAAAAATAGTGAGAAAGATTGTGGAGGCTGTTCGATTTTTGGTATTGTTTGGGTTTCGAAAATACAACGGGTTCATAAAATTCATAATCATCATGGGCAACAATGGTTATCTTGTTATAATACTCATTATTTCATCTTATTAATATGTTATTATACCACATGGGTAAATAGGTTCATGTCACTTTATTTTGATTTTATAAAATTGGATACATATTCAAAACACCCTATTTAGAAATGAAATGAAAATAGGCATTTTAAAATAATTGTAAAATTTATGTTATATTTTTTTCTGAGGTTGTTCATATCTCATATAACTCAGAAAAATTGTTGGAATAATTTATTAAATGATTCCGAATAATTGTTGGAAGATTTAATTGTGTTTACCGATATTCAAAAATAAGGGAAACAGGAGAGAAAATGGTTTAATTGACATTAGGGTTAGGGTTTTGTTATCTTTTATCTGGTGTAATTATATGCAATTATTGGGAAATACTTATGTTTGTGGTTGGGGAAAATTTTGATTAGGGTTTGTGGATTTTAAATGTTAGCAGATTTTGGTAGAAAGGTATAAGGGACTTGTTTTGTAATTATCTGAAACTTTGGGGTCTGATATAAAGCATGTTATTATATTTGTTATGATCTGAGAAAAAATAGTTGGGGGGTAGAATAGAAAAATGTCATTTTGATTGATTTATGTAACCCATACTTTTTATAGAAACTGCTAATTTATAGAAACCTGCTATTTATAGAAACTTACTATATATATAGAAACATGCTATTTTTGGAAAGTCTATTTTGAAAGTCTTATTTTGGAAAGTTTAATTATTGGAAATTATTATATCAGGAAAGTTATCAATTATGGATAGTATAATTAAGGATGTCTATTTTGGTACTTTCTATATTAGAAGCTGCTTATTTTGGAAAGTACCCAATTATAACAAGAATACTAATCATGAACATACTAATCATGGAATATGTTAATCATTGGAACGTTAATCAAGGATTCATGCTTATTATAGAATGTTACTAAAAATTGAAGGTTACTAAAAATAGAAAGTTTACAAAAAATGGAAGTAACCTTAATCAATGAACAAGTTAATTTTTATATGGTCCTTTAACATGTGATCGCATTAAGCAGGAGTAGCTTCCATCTTTTTCCATCTCTTTCCGTTATGTGGACATAAGGTACGGATATTCCGTCCTGTCAGTAAGGACATTCTTTCCGCTTTCATGATTCATTCCCCCAGAACTGCTATGCTTCCCCCATTTTATGTCTTTTGCCCATGCTCCTTTACTTGTTTGTTTTCATGACTTATTCTATTGCCCACCCCCGAGCTATATATACGCATGGACCTTGATTTACATGACTTACCACCTAGTCATGGATGGTTTTGGTATCCATGGACCGGTCACTTGAACGGCACCCTGTGTCACGACTCTTTACGCGTTGAGAGTGTTTTCATGCGGCGTCCCTTATCATGTTACCACGATTATATTTCTTGTTGGCCATTATTATTCTGGGGCGTATGGGTGCATCTCTAGTTTAACTTGTTTAACGTTCATGGTGATTGGTTGGTGTGTGCTCTACATCCATACATTGGTGTGATCCCTTACAACCATAATTATTATAAGATGGTCACCCCTCTAATTAAATGTTGACTAGGCAGACCCTCTAGTATATATTGCATGTATTCACGACATTATTAATTATGACATGTATGATTTTTATATGGATCGTGGGCATTCTTATTATTTTTGTTTTATGTCCATGTTATTTCATGACATATTTACTTCTTTTATTACATGCTTTACATGTTTATTCCGTATTCTTCATGACGCATTCTCCAGGTTTCCCATGACACTCATGATCTTTCCAGCTGCTGTATACTTTTTATACAGGATTCTAGACTTACTACTTACATTGTTTATTTATCCGTTCATGAGCGTTTTATGCTCGCCTATTTCTTTACATTTTCTTATAGGCAGGTATCTAGAGGGAGATTGGGCATGAGAGAGTGTGTGATTTGAAGTGACCCATTTAGCTTCCTTTCTTTTTTTCGGCAGACATTTTGATGTGCGGATTTACAATTTTGGACCATGTTTTCGTCCTTTAGACTTCTTTTTCGTTATTCTTGTTGATCTCTATAATTGGGAGCCGATGTTTGATTCCGGATACCACTTGTCTATGTTCATCATTTATGCTTTATGCTCTTTATTATGCTTTGATATGACACCATGATTATGCGTTTTGGCCTACTCTCCTAGAGCGGGTTTGGGGTCCGTTTCAATTATGGTATCTGAGCAGGTTTTCGACCTGTAGGCTCTAAAGTGTCATCGTGAGGTCTTGGGTAGTCTTTAGGTTCCTTCAGAGTCGGACGTTTTATTCTGTCGCGTTTTGACTTTTTAACGTTTAATCATTAAACCCCTTTTTGCAAATGTCAGATGCGTGAACACTCGTTACCGATGCGAAACGATGGGCCGTTTCAGGCAGCCGTGATGCCATGCTCATACAGTTTCATGAGCTAGTGTTCGCGAAGAGTACACACTGGTGTTGTAGGTTTCAGGTAGTAATCTCTACAGTCTCTATTTCTACTTGGCTTGAGGCGCTTCAATAAGCAGAAACCCGTTCGTTCGAGAAGCAGTAGCCCCTGTTGATGATGAGAATTGGATCTCCCATATATGGAGGAGATCTTCGACGTGATGCGATTGTAATGATGATTTTTAGACCAGTTGGCTGTGTATAAGTTCTCGTGGGTGACCGTTGGCTTTGGTGGAGGCGCCTATAGCAAGCCGAAGGAGGAGATGCATGGGTCCTTACTTTGAATATTGGGCAGCTTTCATAAGAGCTGTTCTTTTTCAGTTTTTCCCTCGAGCGAGCAGGAGCGCTTGAGAGGGTGGTACAAATTCCATCCACCAAAGGGGAGTAAAACTTATTACTGAGTACATGCAGCGTTTTCTCTCTGCCTAGCTGGTTTTCTTGGACAGGCTGCTGTACTGCAGTAAGAGCAGGCGAAAGAACTTTCGTGGGGTCTTCTTATAAGTCATTCATAGACCATGTCATGTGTTTTCTGTTTTACAGACGTTGCTCAGGTTGCGGATGTTGCACGTAACCTTAGAGTTTTCCTTCGTGACCTGGGATTGACGTTGTAGGTCTGAACGTTTCAGACATGAGGTAAACCTTCAGTAATCAATCTTGACGACCTTGTTTTTGTTTTAACTCCGTATCCTTATAATATGTACCGTTCAACTATTCTCCAGGCATAAGAGTGGAGACCGTTATCAGTCGGCCACTCAGCAGAATAGTTACCGGGGTCATGATCAGAAAAAATGACTCGGCAAGGGTCTGACAAGGTCAGGGCGGTGGTGGTAACTTACCGATGACAAACAATAACTAAATAACTACTCTCGTACAAAAACAGATCAAATCTTAAGTTATCGTTCTATAGCTGTTCTTATGTTATGAATCTAACATCGCGTCATGGTAACAGGAATTCTGGTGCTGGACGCGACCAAAGGAACAAAGGTCAGCAATCCCACCGATCTACCACCTCGGGTAAATTATTTGAAATAACAAGTTTATTCTCTATATGTCTCAAAGTCCATTGTCCACGATCTATCTTGGAATCAAGTTCCCACCACAGCAGTCCAGGGTACCCTTATGAGGGTCTATGTACTCACCCTGTTTGCAACCACATGTGGACGTAGCCACCCAGGTGAGTGTCGTTGTGCTGCTAGTACTTGTTCAAATGCGGCCCAGGCTGGCCATCTCAGCGGGATTGCAAGAAGAACATGGAGCTAGTTGTTTCTGGTCATGCTGTCAGAAGCAGACGCATCAGGCCGTATGTCTTTGCATTACTCAGGTCAAGGCGCCATACTTCAGGTATACCATCAAGTGGTGGCATTATTTATATTCGGACGTGCAGTGTTGTTTTATTTAATACGGGTGCGACTCATTCTGTGTTATTTACCATGTTTGCCTCATGTTTTTTACTATGACACCTATATTACTGATTTCATGTGAGTATGTATATCCACGCCTATGAAAGGATATCTCCGCACGTATTTTACCCATGTATATTGAGATCTTCCTCTACAGTATTTGATGACAAGATATCGTTCAGTTATTGCTCTTCCCTTGGATTATGTGTGCATTGACATATTCTGGGTGTAAACTGTGTTAGCAGAACACCGTGCTTACGATTGACTGTCATTCCCGTCGTGTTTTTTTTCGGGATATTCGTACTACCTGATTTTATTTATATGGTGCATACGGGAACCTATGAAGATCATTTCCGCTTTAAAAGTTCGTACCTTACTATCGGCATCGGCTGTGAGGTTTTCTGGCTACCCATTCAGACACGACTTCTGTCGTTTAGTTCTTTTCATGATCAGCTGATTGTTTCCGAATTTAAGGAGTTATTTCTGGGAAGAACTTCTGGAATACCTACCTATTCGCGATTTTGAGGTTTAAACATTGAGCTTATTCACGGAGCTGAGCCAATCTCCAAAGACTCCTTCATCCCATGGCAACGAATTGGTTAAAGAGTTGAAGGATCAGTTACAGAGTTCTTGGAACGTGGTTTTATTCGACGAGTGTATCGCCATGGGGTGCAACCGGTTCTATTTGTCATGAAGTAAGGACGGTAGCATGAGATTATGTATCGACTACCGTGAACTTGAAACCAAGATCACCATTCGTATATCGTTATCCCTTCCAAGTATCGATGATTTATTGATTAAGCTTTAGGCGCTAAACATTTTTTCCCAAGATTGATTTAAGATATGGTTACACATCGGTTGCGAGTGAAAGAGCATGGCATTTCAAGACTGCTTTTCGCACAGTTTATGGTCTTCTTTGAATTCCTTTGTTATGCCTTTTGGTCTCACGAATCTCCAGCTATGTATTTATGGACTTGATCGAACCGAGTTTTTCTGAACTTCTTGGACAAGTGCGTCATGTGTCTTTGATGATTTATTCTGGTCTTCTCTATGTCTAAAGAGGAACAACGAGGGAGATCTCCGCACTGTTCTTACAGATTTTTACGACAGGAGAAATTTTATTGCAAAGTTTCAAAGTGCGAATTTTGGTTGTGGTAATGTAGGGCATTTCTGGGTCACATTGTTTCAGCTGAAGGAAATTACTATGGATCGGCGAAGGTTGAGGCGATCACCAATGTGGCCAAGACCGACGTCTGTGACCGATGTTACGGAGTTTTCTTGGTTTGCAGGTTATTACGAACAGATTCGTATAGGGTTTCTCACGAATTAGCCTTACCTTAACTAAGCTTATGCGAAAGGGCGAGATGGATTTGTATGGAACGAAGAGCGAGGAAAAGAGCTTTGAAGAGCTTAAGCAGCGTTTGGATTCTGCCTATTTTACTCTTTCCCATTGTGTTCAGTTGGATTCTCTGATTTACAGTGAATGATTCTAAGAATGGTCTTGGTTGTGTACTCATGGCAGCATAGGAAAGTGTTGCCTATGCCTCTCGACTAACTAAAGCCTAGGAGGTAACTATCTCTACTCATGTCTGGAGTTAGCAGCCGTTGTCTTCGCTTTCTCAAATTTGGAGGAACAGTTACTTTATGGCGTGTCGTGTGATATTTTTACGTTCAGTAAGAGCCTTAAATATATCTTCACGCAGCGAGAAATTTAAATATGAGCCAGAGGCGGTTTTTTGGTGGAAGCTATTGCAAGGATTATTGACACAAACATTCAGTTCATCCCGGGTTATAAGAAAATGTGGTGGCTGATGCTTTGAGTTGGAAGTCGGGGGGTATATTTTATGATAGCTGGTATCAGGTGGAAGAGGCGATGATTCGTGACCTCGTGCTTTGGATTATTCGAATTATGTTGTTCGTGGACAGGGTTGGTTCTGGGCTAAGATCTGAGGGTTAGCCTAACTAATTTCACAGATCAAAGACAGTCAGAAGGATGACAGAGAAGACATTGGCAATTAATTCAGAATATTGATCAGGCAGACCGAGTTTGCGTTGATGACGAAGGCATTTTTTGGCAGGGGTACTAAATTTTGCGTACAGTGGATCCTACACTTCGAGAGCCTTGATGACTGAGGCCCATTGTTTCTCCATTTTCTATTCCGTCATTGTTCGCGAAAGATGTACCCACGATCTCAAGCAACACTTTTGGTGGAGTGGTATGAAGCGCGATGTGGCTACGTTTGTGTCAAAGTGTTTAACATGTCAGCAGGTTAAGATTGAACACCAACGTGCAAGTGGGCTATTGCAACCGTTAGAGATTCCTGTTTGGAAGTGGGACGAAATATCCATGGATTTTGTTACCGGGTTACCACGGACTCAGAGGAAGCACGATGCTATCTGGGTTGTTGTAGATCGCTTGACTAAATCGGCACATTTTCTTCCTATCCGTAAGGATTACCCCGTTAGTAAATTAGCAGAAATGTTCCAACAAGAAATTGTTCGATTACACGGTACTCCATCAGCGATCGTGTCAGATAGAGATCCACGTTTCACGTCTCGTTTCTGGAAAGGTTTACAGAAAGCTTGGGGAACCAGGCTCAAGTTTAGTACAGCTTTTCATCCTGAGACCGACGGACAGTCGGAGCGTACGATTCAAACATTAGAGGATATGTTACGTTCATGTGCTTTAGAATGGGCAGGAAATTGGGATGACTATATATGTCTAGTGGAGTTTGCCTACAATAACAGTTGGCATGCGAGCATTAAATGCGCTCCTTTCGAGATGTTGTATGGTAGGAAATGTCGTGCTCCTATTTGTTGGGATCAGGTTGGTGAACGTATTCTTGAGGGTCCGGAGATGATTGAGGTGACTAATGAAAAGGTCGCCGTCGCCAGGGAAAAGCTTAAGGAAGCTCAGACTCGTCAGAAGAGTTACGCCGACAGACATCGCAGAGCGTTAGAGTTCCAGCCGGGTGAACATGTTTTCTTGAAAGTATCACCTACACGTGGAGTCAGGCGTTTTGGTATCAAGGGCAAGCTTAGTCCTCGTTTCATAGGACCGTTTGAGATTCTTGATCGCGTTGGTGAGGTTTCCTATCGTTTGGCGTTACCTCCTCAGCTATCTCATGTTCACAATGTGTTTCATGTATCATTACTCAGAGGTTACAAGTATCATCCTCTTCACGTTGTCTCTTATCCATTCGATCAGATCCGTGAGGATTTATCTTACACGGAAGAGCCTGAGTCTATTCTAGACCGTCAGGACAGAGTCATGAGGAACAAGACGATCCCTTTTGTCAAAATCCTTTGGAGGAATCATCCCGAGCGGGAAGCTACTTGGGAGACCGAGGAGTCTATACGGACTTCTTATCCTCATTTTCTTCCATGATCTGGTATGTTCTTTTCAGTCGTATCATGTTTCTAATTCGAGGACGAATTTTTCTTTTAGGGGGGAAGAGTTGTAAAACCTAAAAATCTCAATAAGAGTAAAATGACCAAAATGCCCCTAATGAAAGAAAATTTCATAAAAGCTTAAATAAAATTCATTTAAATGTTAGAAATTATAAAAATGCAACATGTGACAATTATGAAATTTTTGTAAGATTTAAAATACCTTATGTTATACAAGAAAAATAATTAATAATTATTTATATATATTTAGCCGAAATTAATTAATATTTATGTAATTATATAATACAAATTAAGCTAAATAAAATAGGATAAATATAAAATAAATTATGCAATCTTAAAAATCTGATTTTAATCTATTTAGAAGCCCAAAAATTCGGCAAAATACCCTATTATATTTGTTATGCATTTTTATTTGATTTATCCTAAAAACAAGAAATACCAAAACCTTAAAAAAACTAAAAGAGGTGGCACAAGATTTTTTCCAAGGCTTGCACGATTTTTCTTGGGTGATTTGAAGGTCAAGGAGTGTGGTAAAAATAGTGGCAAGATTTTATAAGGCTTTGTTCAATTTTGGTATTGGTTTTGGGTTCGAATAAGCAACCGGGTTCATAAATTCATCAAATCACTAAGGATCATCCAAGGTATTTTTACAACTCACTTTTCATCCTATAAGTTATTCGATCTATGCATAAGAAAAATGTTCATTCATTTTATTTTGATTTTATATTTTTCTAGGGTTGTACATATCTCATATAACTCAGAAAAATTGTTGGAAAAATTTAGAAGTAAATCGAATAATTATTGGAGATTTATCATTGTTTGCCAATTTCGAAAATAAGGAAAAAGGAAAGAAACGAATTAGGGTTAGGGTTTTTATATTTTTCCCAGGTCCAATACATGCTAATGAATGTATAAAAATTGTGTAATTATTGGGGAAAA
>BQNB010026899.1:0-32169 GCA_026074375.1 Tanacetum coccineum | reverse complement strand
GAAAACCCACTGAATTGTCATGAAGCATAAACTAGCCTAGCTCACCCCACTTATGGCGATACTACTCCTTCATAAGAGATATACTACTTCAGCTGACTACATGTCCTAAAGGCCTCTCACTCTTATAACCTTAATGCAGCTTCATTCTCACATAAAAGTTAAAAGGATTAATAAACTACCGGCACCATCAGCTAAAGAGTACATATCTTCTTGTCACGTCGTGTGATACACCCATAGTTAGGATATTATCATAGTTAGGATATTATCGTATTAGGAAAGTCAATTACTTGTGTTAGGAAAGTGTCAAGTCAATGTTTGTCTTGTAGTCAAAGTCAAAGGTCATAATAGCCCATAATAGGCCCATGACCCATTTAGCTATTATAAATACTCTTATACTCTTTCATTATATTCAATCAATCAAGTTAAAAGATAAACAAATCTCTAATCTTATCTTCTATTTGCTTTAAGTTGTGCCATATCCCGATACAACCCCTAACCAGGTCGTATCAATTGGTGCTTTCATTGAGAGCTCTCGTTGAGAGGGTTTCCGATCCAGGTTAAAAAAAAGTTACTGTTCATCGCCAGGTTAAAAAAAAGTTACTGTTCATCGCCGGGTAATGTTCATCGCCGAGCACTATTCATCAACACATATCCTAAACATAAATAAACTATGATATTATCCTAAAGAGTTAAGTATATAGATCGTCCTTGTGGTTGTCCCGAAATTGCAACTTTCGTTCTAAAAGTCCAGAAATTACACTAGTCGTCCCTGTAGTTGTCCATTTTGAGTTGACCGGTCATTTGACCGTAACTCCATCCGAAATTTCATTATTTTTTTCTCTCGTCAGGGGTAAAATGGTCAGATCAAGTGATTCTCCATTAAATATCCACCAAACTTCTACTTTAAGTCAACACTTTCACTTTTTTGTTTCATTATTCGTCTTTCCATCTTCTCTCACACATGCAATCCCTGAGGTTGTTCTTCATTGTCTGATCATGGTGAAGTTAAGTGTTGATTTGAATGAGCCTAAAGATAGCTCAAATACTGATAAAGCTGCACAAAATGGTAAGAACATTAGAATTTCGGAGTCGTGTTACTTATAATTGTGATTATGGTACAATTGTTGTTAATATTAAGTGGTTATAATTGCAGGTCGTACCCCTAAGTCACTAACATTGAAATCCACCATGGCGAGTGGTTTACACCAACACCTAGTAGGTCTTACATTGGTGGACAAGTATCATTAGTTAATGTTGTTGACATTGATGAGTTTTGTTTACATGACCTTAAAGATATGGTAGTTAAACTTGGTTATGGTGTAGAAGACTTAATGCACTGCCATTTTTTGATACCAAGTTTAGGCTTAGATTATGGTCTGCATAGTTTGAATATTGATGCTGATGTGTTAGAGATGGCAAAGTATGTTAAGGACTATAAGATCATTTTGGTGTATGTTGAACATGCAAGTAGTAATGTAGACACAAGTATCTTTGTTACACCTAAGAAGGGAGTTGCAATAGCAGTTGATAATCACTTAATAAAGGCTCCTATAGAAATTGATAGCAGTCCTGATGTGAATAGGAATTTAACACCTATGTGTTATAGGATTTTGAAAAAAGAGTAGGAACAGGTTAGCTCTAAGTCATTAAGCATTGGTGAAGTAATGAAAAATTTGACTAAAACAGCCTTCTAGTTCTGTGGAAGCACCAATTGTAGTAAAGTGTGCTGAAGATCCTTTTAAAGAACTTGATGACATACTAGGTGAGTATGCACACATTAGGAAGCAGATAAGTGGGAATGAGATCACTGGGAATGAGATCACTTGGAATGAGAGCACTGGGAATGAGAGCACTAAGAAGCACATGGTAGTTCATGTAGGTAATAGTTCTACAGTCGATGATGTGCTTGAATTAGAGATTCTATTTGAGACAGAAAGGGTTGGTCCTGTTGGAAAGTTCAAAGAAGTGGAGGTTAATGTAGATAATGAATCAGAAAAAGAGAATGACACAGAAGGAGATTATACAATGGATAGTGATTCAGAGGATTTAGATTATGATCCAAAGCATGATGATGAGTTTGATGATGATGAGCATATAGTTGAAGAAGTTCATGTGAATATGAATAATTTCAGATTCATTGCAGACCCTAAACATGATACAAGTATAGGTGGTGTTGATGTTCAAGATGATGATACTCATTTGGCAGTGTCGTAGATGATGGAATTGATTCTGAAAGGATAATGCAACTTAGGGAATTAAGAAGAATAGGCAAGCAAACAAACAAGGGTCCCAATACATATTACTTCTACTTAGGGCAGCAATTTGCTAGTAAGAAAATTGTGAAAGGAAGAGTTAAGAAACATTCAGTTGAGACTAGAAGACAACTAATACTAGTAAAAAATGATAATGAAAGGGTGAGCGTTAGATGTGAAGGCACAATTCCAGCAATGGTCCCTTATGTTGCTATTGATAATAATACGGACAAAAATGTATTTTCTCAAACAAAAGGTGGTCCATCCATTAGAGAGAACATCAAAAGTGGCAAGCAGAATATTTTGGGTAAAGACAAAATAGTGGAGGGGAAGGGTAAAAAGGTCAATACACCAAAGAAAGTAGACAAAAACTCATGCCCTTGAACAATGCTTGTTACATATACTAAAGAATGCAGATGGGAAGTAAGAACATTAATTAAAGATCACACCTGCATACAATCAAGAGCAATTAAAGCTTGTACATCTAGGTTTCTTGCAGATCATGTTACCAAATCACTTGCTAATAATCCTGATATTCCTGTGAGGGCAGTTCAAGATCAAATGCAGAAATAATTTGAGGTGGGGGTCTCAAAGATGAAAGCTTTTAGGGCAAAGAGAGTTGCATCTGATATTATGACAAGCAATTACAGAGAGAAGTATTCACTGCTTAGAGAATATGCCCAAGAATTGATCAATCTAAATCCAGGCACAACTGTCTGGATTGATGTAAAACAAGAACCAAATCCATAGTCTCTTACAAGAACTTTTAGAAGGGTGTATGTGTGTTTGGGAGTTCTCAAACAAGGTTTTAGAGCTTGTGGGGGAAAAATCTTGGGATTAGATGGATGCTTCATATCAGGTCCTTCACCAGGTCAAATACTAACAGCAGTTGGGGTTGATGCAAATAATGGGATTTATCCAGTAGCATATGCTATATTTGAAGCATAAAGTAAGGCATCTTGGTGTTGGTTTTTGAACTTACGTGGGGAGGATCTTGGTATAGAAGCTAACTTCAACTACACTTTCATTTCTGATAGGCAAAAGGTACAAATTTTATTGTATAATTTGTTATGTGTTTTATGTAAACTTATGAAAGGTATAGTTTTAATCTCATCCTTAACCTTAACTGTCCACATGTACTTATACAATCCATTGCAAGTGTGTTTCCAAGTGCTGAACATAGGTATTGTGTTAGGCATATTCATGAGAATATGAAGTCACCGTTTAAAGAAGGTGTGTACAAGGAGATGCTCTGGAATACAGTCAAAGCCACTTCTGAAGGTGAATTCAAAAAAAAGATGAGTGAGCTCAAGTCATTCAACTCTGATGCTTATGATTGGTTGATGAAGATTCCATTAGAACAATGGAGCAGAGCCCATTTTTCAGGTAATTAAGTAACTCACAATGGACAAAACCATATTAATAATCGGTCATATACTGATATAGTGTGTCATTTGTTTAACAGGCAGAGCCAAAAGTGATCTACTAATAAACAACACTTGTGAGGTATTCAATAGGCAGTTAATTGATGGCAGAGATCAACCCATCATTACTTGTTTGGAATATATCAGAGAGTACTTGATGAAGAAGATTGTGGTAGTTCAAAAAGTGATAGCTAAGACTGTTGGACCACTTACTCCTTCTGTGACAAAAATGTTTGATGCTATAAAAAAAAGGCTACTGAGTGCAATGTTAAATGAAATGGAGGTTTTTTATATCAAGTAACTGGGCCTTACAAGGATGAGTATGTTGTTAACATGGATAGAAGGGTGTGTTCTTGTAGGAAGTAGGAGATGACTGGAATACCATGTAAACATGTTGTGGCTGCAATATATAACATGTCTGAGAATTCAGTGGGAGTTGGTATACCTGAACAATGGGTTCATGCTGCTTACAGACTTGAAACATGGGCACATGTATACTCATTCAAGGTCAACCCATGTAATGGAAGGGTTATATGGCCAGTAGTTGAGTCTAGAACAGCCATAATACTACCTTTGTACAAACCCCCAATTGGCAGGCCACCAAAGAAGAGGAATAAGTCAAATGATGAGATTGCAAGTCAAAGTGCTTCATCAGGCAAGCTTTCTAGGAAGGGCAAGTTAGTCAGTTGTGGTAAATGTGGCAATGTGGGTCATAACAGGAAAGGCTGCAGGGGTCAAAGTGGTGGTTCTAGTCAAGATGGAGCAAAGAAGGTCTCTGGTCAAGCTGCTGGTGCAACAAATGTATCTGGTCAAGCTGATGGTGTAAGGAAGGTCTCTAGTTAAGCTGTTGGTGCAACAAATGTATTTGGTCAAGTTGCTAGTGCAAATAAGGTCTTTGGTCAAGTTGCTGGTTCAAGGAAGGTCTCTGGTCAAGTTGCTGATGTAAAGAAGGCCTCAAGTCAACCCAGTGCAGCACAAAGCACAGCAAAACAAGGACCAAGGCAAGGTTTTCAAGGACCAATAGCAGGTCCAGCTTCTGGATCATAAAGAAAGACCAAGAAACTTGTGGATCTTTAAACAACATGAATTCTGTTTACTTTTATGTAATTAGGATTATAACTCTAGTTGTCATGCAATAACTCTGTGTTTGGCTGACTCTATGTTTGGTTTGTGGTTGGTTAGAAGTATTCTGTTTGGTTGACTCTATGTTTGGTCACAAGTATTAAATTTATGTTTAGACCTTCTAAAGTCAACTGTTGTTAAGAGTGTACATTGTGTTGCTATTGTTACTGAGTTTGACTTCTAAAGTCAAACATGGTTCTTACAAAACCATTGAACAAAACCAAATGCTAAACAATACAAACAATGTATATAATAGAGACCAATTTCCATTACTAATATACCAAAACCATTGGTTCTTACATAAACAACATTAGACAACAACAAACAAGATCATCTAAGATCATACACATAAACCTACATCATCATACTACAACTTTCATCAAAGTACACCAACACAGAACCGCTAAACAACCACTAGACCTAAGATAAAAGTAGGAAAAGGGCAAATGCCACCCAACTCAAAATCAAATACTTCTTCAACTTCCTATTTGCTTGCACAAGCACCATCATGTCAGCTTCCAACCTATTCCCCGCCCTTAACAAACTCGGTATTATCATTAATGCTCTTTGACACATGGGAGGATCTACCAAGCAAAAATAAATACAACGTTGGCCTTCAATCTGTGGGCAGCCAAAGAACCTGCGACCTATATTAATATTAGTCTAGGATGTTCGGGTGACTGCCGGAAGCCCACTAAAACATAAGGCCATTGATATTGGAGGTTAAGGTTCTTGGGAGTAGTTTTGGATTGGGTGAAGTAGGAATTGGGCGATGTATCAAGGGAGTTATAAGGAGTGGGATTTAGCAGGAGATCTTATGTGGGAGTTAAATAGTAACACCGTTAGTCCTTAAGGTGGCAATTATTGTGATCTACCGAAAATACCCCTGACGAGAGAAAAAGATAACGAAATTTTGGATGGAGTTACGGTCAAAGGACCGGTCAACTCAAAATGGACAACTACAAGGACGACTGGTGTAATTTCGGGACTTTTAGGATGAAAGTTGCAATTTTGGGACAACCACAAGGACGATCTATGTACTTAACTCTATCCTAAACTGGGGGCTATTATGACCTTTGACTTTGACTACAAGATAAACATTGACTTGACACTTTCCCTAACACAATTTATTAACTTTTCTAATACGACTCAACACATATCCTAAACATAAATAAACTATGATATTATCCTAAACTGAGGCGTAACATCCTGGATAAATGTCCTAAGCAACCCATCTCGGATGTGTTGAAGACCTTGAAAAATCCTAGACAAGCTGTTAGAGGATTGCAGGTTGGTCGAAGGTGGGTTTTAAGCAGACTAAACAAGATTATTGACACGCCTCTTAAAAGAATAGTGCTAGCACAAGTGGTAAAAAGAAGCAAGTTGGATCGTCTAGACAAGAGGTAAGTAATTCGAACCCATTTGAGGCGCTTACTTCGGTTGAGAATGATGGTGATCTAGGCACGAATGGAGGGAATTCAAAGGTGGATGAGAAGGGGGCCAATTCTGACGTGGTTTTTTCTGCTCACGGGTCTTCACCCGTTGCATCTGGTAGTCCAAAAACTACCCCTCCAACAGAAAGAATTAACAACTTAGAAAGATAAATCTTGGATGTCAAGCTTATTCTTGTGGATGATGATGAGAAGTCGCTAAATAAGGTCGATTATGCTCTGGTTAACTCGGATAGTGATAGTGATGTTGAAGTGGCTTATGATAAGACTGCTCAATTTATGGCTAGTGCAGGTGAAAATGATGCTAACTTATATGAGGACGAAGATTATGACATCTATGGTACTTATCATATTAATGGTTTAACGAAACAAGAATAGGCATTTTGTGATATGATGGATATTAATCTTTGTGGTTGTGGTAGATGATAGTTTATGTTTGGTGTCTTATGAGTCAAATGTAAGCTGGTGTCTTATGAGCCAAATGTAAGCTAGTGTCTATGTGGTCCTTTCCTTTGATAGGAGTAATTCTATCTTGTTATGTATGCTTTACCCCTTATGTAACGGGCTGAGATGTGAGGTACGCTCACATTTGATGTACTTAACTGTTTTTGGGAGGTAATTATTTAGGGCTGAAACCTTTACCCAAAAAAATAAAGAGTAGTTACTATGTTAGAAAATCCTTTAAAACTCAATTATATTCCAAAACACGCTTTATAACTGCAGGAAACCTTCTTAATGACTACAAAACTTTCAAAGACATTCTGTAATCCAAGTACAAGGACATCTTCACTTTAAGAAATCAAAAAATAACCCTGAAATCCAATGTTAGGAGAAGCATAGCTAGGACCAAGTATTTCCATCTTTCATGACTCACTATTCCTAGCTTATTGCTTCTCTCAAACATCCAATGTAAGGTTCCTCTGTTCTTATTGCTTCACTCATGGTAGAATCATGTTTTTCTACCCAATCCACCAATAAGCTCTCATTCTCCACACACACTGCATATACACTTTTCATTTATTAATCATTGTCCTTACTTGATTTGTCATCTTTACTTTCAAGCTTGATAATTTGAGCCTAATAGTATCTTTTATCACATTTACAAGCTCTTTCCAGCTCTTTTTTTATCAGCAAATAATCTTGTTTTTCTCTTGCCATTTAAAGTATACTCTTGCAGCCAATACTAATTTCCTTATCACACTCATAATAGTTCTGTTGCAGGGAAGATTCATAAGAGCTTGTTGCATATCATTCCACTTATCATTCAAACCTTCATGTTCCATATACTTCTTCATGATCTCCTAGACATTTGTAGAGTATTTGCATTCATAAAAAAGGTGACCATATGAGTCAGGGCATTCCTCACATAGAGCATAAGAAACCATATTCCAAGGGTACCATTTGGAAAGCATATATTGTGTTAATAATATCATTTGCACAATAAGCCAAAGAATAAATGAGTGTATGGTATATAGTGAGAATACCACAACAAGCCACTCCACTGCACTTTTTCCTCATTTTTTCCAAGCATTTCTAACTGTGAATTTGCACTCCTTACCATCATTATTAATCTAAGTCATGATATATTTGCAATTGACATCAATCTTAAGAGAATGAATAGCTTGGAACACAGGATAAGTATGTGTCAAACAATAAATTTTCCATTGCCCATTACTCACCATATCAAACACTTAACCATTACAACACAACTTTGCTTCAACAATTCTTTCATTAGTTACATGATGACTCAATGGCCCCTGAGCGCACCATTTATCATACCAAAAGAAACATTTCTTATCATCACCAACTTGACACAACACATGCTTTCTTATTTTATCCTCTTAGACGTAGTAATTGTTTCTAACCACAACTACTATTCACATCAACTAATACTTCCATATACTAAAACCCTTTAACCTTGCTACATTGATCAATATTACCTATAGGGATTCCTTATTACTTGCGATATTCCACATGTGCTTGTCCATCAAGACTTCTTTTCATCTTCTTAGATCTTTAATTTCCAAACCACCTTGATTTCTAGGCTTACAAATTTGTTTACAAGCAACCTTGGCTTTTCCTTTCATTAAATCTTCCTGACACCAAAGAAACCTATTTAATAGTCTTTTAATATCTTTCACCACCACTTTTGAAAAAAGAAACACTAAATCCTAATAGATTTACATTGATGACAGAATTGAGGCAATTAGTTGTAACCTTCTAGCATGCTTTTAATTTTGTCTTTCATTTATCAATTAACCCTTTAAATTCATCAATCCTAGTTTGTTTGGTTATAAGAGGCACACCTATATTAGTCATTGGGAATTTAGCGACTTTAAAATGTAAAATGCTGACAATTTCGTGTCTTATTTGATCTTTAATATTTCCAAAAAACATGATACTCTTCCCCAAATTAGGATTTAACTCAGCCAACATACTAAACATATCCAAAGCCCTCTTCACCACTTTGATAGATTTAATGTCACCATGACATAATAAAAGAAGGCCATCTGTAAAACACAAGTGGGAGATTTTCAACTGCTTACAACCCGAATGGTATCTAAAATTCTTAGCTTATTTGATCTATTTTTGCATAATAAGGCTAAACAGTTCTATAATCAAGGTAAAGATATAAGGTGATATAGGTTCCCCCTTCCTAAGACCTCTACCCCCTTCCCTTGAAATATCTATGTCTTTCCCCGTTGACACATATAGAAAGGGCTGCAATACTAAAAAACATCATAATCCACTTCATCATTTGCTCAAGGAATCCAAACAGAATTATAGCCCTTACTAGAAAAGTCTAACTCACATAATCAAATTAACTAATAACTAAATATATAGTGACCATTAATGTCACTGATTATTGCTTAGCATGTCCTAAGACTATCGTTTTAAAAATTTACCTTCAATTCGCCAATCTCTATTTCTTTGCGATATACGTACATTTATGACTAGAAAACCTATCACCATCTGCCTAAGACGCTTGTATACTAATTTGTTTTGGTGTTCCTCTAGTTTTATGATCTCCTTTTTAAGAGTGTGCAATGGTGCAACAAATTTATGTGAAACACGATGAGGATGTTCTTGAATCTTTAGCGATTCTCAAAACATAAGTATATTAAACAAGGGCCGGTGGCGGGTATTTCAAATGTGTTATAGGATAATGGTATCAACCACCTAAGCCTCACCTAGCAAAATTTAATTTGTTAAACTAGTTGCGGGCCTTATACACGATGCATGATGAATATCATTGTTGTTAGGTTTAGTTTGAGACTATGATACACCTCTTTCTCAATCGTGATCCTTACCTTAAATATCTCCAATCTATTTTTGATCTTTTTTAACAAATCTAAATACACTTTGGAAGTTTTGGAATGAGATGGTTGTCTCCCTAAAGCGGCCATCCAAGGACCTTATCTTCAACGACATCAAACTTGCTTCATATCATAATTAGATCTTATGCAGAAGTAGAAATTATGGTCTAAATTGGATTGAGTTGTTCGATGACTCTCGTCATGCTCTCTGTAACTGATTATTGTTCCTAACATCTTGCTAGGTTGCTCCTTTTTTATATATTTCCCGCCATTCTAAAAATTAAATAGCTTTCAATTAACTATCTTCTTGATCTCTATCTTCAGCTACTTCATAACAATACTAATCTTGATATTTATCTTCAAAAAGTTTAGTTGTTAAAGGCTTCCAAGAGAGTTCTTGTTGGACAATTACGACAACAAACCCCAATTTTGATCGCGGAACACTAGATCACTAGTTGTATCGAGCACAAGTAGCAAACACGAGAGACTACAAAGAACCGAAAAATATATGCACACGTTATACCCTCGTACCAAACCTTTATTAAAAACCTAATAAAGCTATTACAACGAGAAATAAGAATGAATGACTAGCATTCCTATCATCTCTAAATATAGAGATGAGGGGGTGGAAACCTATCCTAAGTCGAATAGGAAACTCCTTGCCTTGTAAGGCAAGCTAAACAATTCCTAGTTTTAGTCTAATCCTAATCTATATTACAACGTACACTTAAGTCCATAAACTATGTTTAAGTTTACTACTAATTTTCCTACAATTTCCACCTTAGGAGTAACACTTAAGCATAACCGATACTCAGCATCTTTTCCTCGTGCTGGAACCTCAAATCGGGGACCATCTTGTTGACCAGGCATTGTACTTCAGTAATTTCCCTAGATTAGCTTTTATAGACTCCTTCACTTTCTTCTTTTCAGCAACTTGGAACATACCTAACATCTTCTAGTGTAAGGCTTGATCCATCATGCAACTGTATCTTGACTTTCCATGTCCCTTTGATAGTGCATGTCCTGTTATCACCTAACTGAACAGAACTACCATCAAAAACCTTAAAGTTATACAAGAAATCCCTCCTATGTGTCATATTAGAAGACCCACCTGAATCCATTACCAATTCAGCCATCTCATCATTCCCAACTACCACCAGGGCTTCTCCAAAGTATGCGTTATCCTCGTCATCAAAAGAATTAGAATCCTAATCATGTTTACCCTTCTTGATGGCAACGACGTAAGTAACATAAGTGCCTGATCCTCATCCTCAATCTCGATATCAATGTTCGCCAAATCAAGTATCAACTTATTAAACTTATCTATATGATCACCTAGTTTCGTACCTGGACTCATATAGTACGTGTACATCTTCTTCTTCAGATACAGTCTGATTGCTAAGGACTTAGTCATATATAGACTAGTTAACTTCGTCTAAATTCCTACATCAGTTGTTTCCTTGGTAACTTCCCGTAAAATTGCTTCCTTGGTAACTTCCCGTAAAACCTGGTCTCCGAAGCATAGAATCAAGGTACTGTATGCCCTCTTCATCAAAGCAGCCTTTTGACCTGCTTTCATGTCTGCGGGTAATGTCTCTAATGCAGCATCACATCCTTGCTATACCATTAAAGCTCGCATCTTTATTTGCCATAACCCGAAGTCATTCTTCCCATCGATTTTTTTGATGTCAAACCTAGTTATCAAACTAGCAATTCTTCTTTAACCTTGCTAAAAACCTTGTCAAATTGTTTCTTAACCAACTTACCGACAAGTCTCACAAGCCGTGTGCAATATACATGTTTTCGCTAAAAGCCTTTCTTGCAAATCAAATTAATTAGAAAAACCCTAAACTCTCGATCTCGAACAAGTAAACTCGATCGTAATCTTAAATCCCAAGCGAATCACGATCGAAACTTGAACCACAAGAAAACCCGCAACAACGTCAAACCTTCAATTTAATAGACTTTTAAAAAACAAAAAACGATAACTCAAAGTCCCCTTTGAAGATTATATAATCTTATATATATATAAAGATTCAATACACATATTTAATGTGCAAGCTTCAATTTTTGCAATCCAAGCTGTGAAAATTGTACAATCCCGTCATGTGAATAAATTGCAAGATTTGTAACCCTAGCTGTGAGAATTGTACATACTGAAATTAAACGTGAGAATATGAAGTGTCACTATAATTACAACATTAATGCAATTATAATCAAAAGAATACAAACAATCTTGCGGTTACAAGGTGACATCTATAAAGCAATCAAAATTGTGTCCCCGTTACAGATACTTAACCTAAGAAGCCTTGGTATACCATGAGTCCTCTTTTTTTCTTTTATGAAAATTGAGTCAGTAGCAAGAAGCTTCTGATCCTTTGATCATTATTGCATATATTTTTAATACAATTCACATATATTGTGTCAAAAGTCTCACTCTTTCGCCATTTGTATGCTTTGTAGGAAGCAAGTAGGATGTCAAGAATCCGTTGCCTGATGCAGAGTCTGGATTTACGATTCTTTGCAACACGTAAACTCTCTCAAATCACCGCTCATACACCAGGATCTGCCATTACAACAAGCACTACCGTCGTCGGAACCAACACCATCACCGGAATAACCACGATCTACACTGCTACCAAGACCAACATCGAATTCGATGCCATCACCATTCCAAGCGATGACCATTGTCGGATTCCGCCATCTACGGTTGGTCACGGCCGATCATTGCCGGATTCCCCACACAAGCACTTTCCTTTAACATCTTGGTGGACTATATTCGATGATATGGTTTTAAGATTGATTTTTGTTAGATCTTTTACCACCACTTTATGTCAAATATATGTTGTTATTTAAAAGCTCAAAATTGATAAAAGCTCTATGTTTTGGTATGTTTTGATATAAAAGTTGACATTTTAAATACATAAATACATTTTAGTTTATAACTAGAATGTGTCACGCAGGAGGAGAAAAAAGAACGACATATTGACTGGACAGGTCAAATGGACTAAGGAGGAAAAGGGGTCCACAATGACATGAAATTGTGTCGTCAAACACCCTTTAGTATACGGAGTATAATCTAATTTTGTTTATGTATTTATCATGATGTACTTATAGAAATTTATTGAGTCTATAGCATGTATGTGAAGGTAAAAAATTGAACTTAATGTTAACTTTTACACACGGCATGTTATTTCCTGAACATCTTCAATGGACTCGGTTGACAATTTTGCTTCAGTTAATCCTCATAAAAGACCTAAGCACATTCGTCTGTATCTTCTTTGATATGCACCTGACGTATAAACCTTTAGATTTACAATGAATCATCAATGATACTACTAAGTAAAAAATATAATTAGTGATGCTCATGAGGCAAGGGTTACGTACACTTTAATTTTTATTTATAAACAAGCGAGAGTACCCGCGCGATGCTGCGGGCGTTAGTTTTTTCTATGTTTTTATTGGACGTTGTGTTACATTGGTGTAATGTGCTGCTATACATTGTTTTTTATGTGTTGTGAATTAGTTTGTGGTAAATATATTAGACATTAATTATGTAGTCGTGTTTTCTGGTATGGTCATTTTTTGTATTGTCTGTTGTGTTGGCTTAGTCGCATATGAGATTTGCTAATGTATGTAACTTCGGGAGAGATAAAACATAATAATTGCTTATGTTTAAGTACATAAAGTAAAAGTATTTTACATAGATATATTTAGAATTACTAATGTGCTAACTGCACATAGGCTAGTGTCTTTTGGGTTTTGGCTGTTGGTAACAGCTATATTAGCTAATAGTATTTTACATGGATACACTTATAAGTATTTGTACTTCGTACTTACTTATACAAAAAACAGGATAACATCATTTAAGCATCTTGCCTTGGTTTTTTCCCTTGGGTGTTACTATCTTGGAATAGGCCGCGTCTTGTTTTCTTTGCTTTTTCCTCAGGCGGTTGATTTGGGGGTTGAACATCACCTTTGGCAGAATTGCTTGCCCCTTCGTCTGTAGTAATAGGGTTCTTATCAATGGATGCTTCTTCTAGGACTTGTGTGGCAGGCGACTTTATGTTTTCAGCAGCAGCTGGTAGTGCGAGTAATGGTTCTGCAACAGGTTGTAAGACAGCATCCAAGGTGAAGTTTGGGAACCCTGGTTTGGCTTGTTGCCCAAAACGGAACTGAAAGATGTATGTGTGGCCCTCAGTCTGTGTTAATACTGTTGGCACATGGGTTGTGTCTTTGTCTTCAGTCGTGTTGACAACTGTGTTGCAGTCGGGCACAAATGTGTGTGCCTCTGGGCTAAAGCATGTGACTGTAGCCGTAGCGGTTCCGTCGTTGATAATAGCCTTGAAGCAATACCTATTTATTGGTATGATGGCAGTGGTAAATTATCTTTCCGTGTTTGCAAAAAATATTACTTTTTTATTTTTTATGTATAAAAGAATAAGTTTTTTACCCGTAGTTTGGTATGGGCTGTGGCCCATGGTTGTGGCACATGGAAAGAGCGGAGTCGTCCGCGACTTTTACGTTGCACTCGTTACATTTCCTGTAGTACCATCCATTTGGGGCTTTGATTTGGAGCAGGGTTGCTTCTGCTGTAAATCTTATTTGCTGGAAAAAAGGAGTTTAACTGTTATTTTAAAAAAAAATTGAGTTAGCATTTATTGAATACCACATATATTTATGTATTTTATTTGTCATAAAAAAAATTTGTGGAAGGGAATAAGGAAATGAGCAAATAGTCGAGGGTTGTTATACCTGGTAATGCTGAGGGTTCACGCTAAGGAGTGTTTCGATGGTATAGCGATTTCTTGTTTGTTCCAAAAGCGGATTGCTATATGGCTGCCTCTGTATTTCTAATGCTGGAATGGGACTAATAAAATCTGCGTACCTATATTTTGGATGGGTATGTGTTAAAGAACGATATATATTGGTGAATGTTTATGTGTTTAACAAAAAGATGATTACTTACGTGTCTAGAATATGGGTTGCTTCTGGGATGTTGGGATTTAGATAGTAATGCGTTGCAGATGTTGCACTTAGTTGGAGACCTATAGTACATGTATGTTAAGTTTTTTTGCGAAATGTATGTAGATAAAAGTTCTTGGGTATGTGACAACTTACCTCCATATTTTTTGGTTGCCCAGGCGGAAGCAATGGCAATAATGACAGGTTTTTCCATTCTATTGTATTCGTCCATATTAAAGGATTCTGCCATCTCGCCCCATATTAGAAATGGTAGGTTTATACCACTGTGTAAAGCATAAGGGGTTTGATGTTAGTTATAGTATTAGAATCATGTATATGTAAATGTAAAGTGGGCTTACTCTAAGTTTTGCACGTCAATAATACGCCTTACACGCCTGGTCCTGGTTGCACTACCACTCCTAATGGGATCGCTTACTCGATAGACACATCCGATATAATCTAGAGATAAATGAAATTAGTATTTCCATTTGTGTGAAGTTTTATGTTTGTATAATGAGCTAGTATACCTGTTAATGGTGCTCCACTTTTGTTAGCACGCTGATCTACTTCATTGTATGCTATGAAATTAAAGTAATGCTCGGGGAAATCGGCATTGGAAATTGGCACAATGCTGGTGTATTTTCCAAACGTCAAAGTTATGTTATTCGGAAGTGTTCGATCCCATGTTTTTGTTGGTGTGCACAGGAACCGCGAAATCCTGTATGCATCATTAAGTTGGAGTAGGTCATCAAACTGTTCCATATCTTTTAGGTCCATATTTGCTTGTATAGCATTTCCCTATAATTATTCATAAAAAACGAATTGTATTAGTGCAATGGATATTAATATTGTGAAGAGTTTTACAGGAGATAAGTTAATGGATTTTACCTGTTTGTCCAGGAGGATGACACAAAAGTTTGATGCTACTTGTGTCGCAACATTTTTTGCCATCCATTTTCGGTAAACTCGGACTTCAATTGTTTGATTCAGCTGTGTCAATTTGATATCTGCTATGCTGATGGTGTCGGCCTCAACTAATGGCAACTTCCCTTTGTCACTTGCAATGATATTTGAGTTATTGGCTTCTGCCATTAGACTGTAATGCACATAATTAATGGGTTTAGGCAAATGGAAAAGATAAATTATTATGAATAGCATAATGTATGTGCATCAGCATGTATAGTATTTAATTATCAAAAGCAATGGAAAATTGCAACTATAAATATGATAACTAATAACCACATATGTTGACAAACGCAAATGTAAAATTCAGTAAAACCTGTGCCATTGCTACTGTGGCTAGGAAATCCCTGTAGACAATGTTTTTTGTTGTCATAGTGCTTGTGCCATTTGTAGGGTGTTTGATAAGTATTTTGAGACCTTCAGGAGATGTGGCCCTTGATAAGGCTACATACAACTGGCCATGTGCAAAAACAGGCTCAGGAAGGAAAATACCTATTCTCTCTAAAGATTGCCCTTGGCTTTTGTTAATAGTCATGGCATAGGAAAGTTTTACAGGGAATTGTTTTCTTTTGAATATAAATGGTAATTGCAAATCACGATTAATCAACGGAATGCGCGGAAGGAAAACTTTTTCTGATATTCTTGTTCCAGTGATGATGCGTGCTTCAATAACTTTGCTAAGAAGTTGTGTAACAATTAGCCGAGTTCCGTTGCAAAGGCCACCAGATATATTAAGATTTCGAAGAAGTATAATTGGAGCACCTACTTTGAGCTCTAGCCTGTGTGGTGGGAAGCCAGCAAAATTCAAAGAATTTAAATATTCAGCTGGATACAAAAGCTCTGTCTCACCCCCGTCATTCCCATGTGGAACTGCCTCATCGAAACTCAGATACACATGCTGTTGCTGATTCACTAATGTGAGTATTTCCGCATTGATCATGTCTGCATCTTCATTTTTTGGACAGACAATGGCTTTCTTTTGCAAATCTTTTGGAGTTGGTGTTTGCAATGTCTTTTGGTCATAAATAAATTCAATGAGGGTTGCAAGTGCTGTTTCAGAGTCTGGAATACATAATTCAGGTGGTATGTGTACGGCAAATGCATTTTGCATGTCTGTATCATCCGGATCACCTATAGTACCGTTGCCAATGTTTAAGAGCCAATTGGAGAAATTTTGAATATGCATTCTTTCAGCCTCTGTTGTTTCCGGTTGATGCAGCCGCATATTTTCCATAAGCGTATATACCTTGAATTTTGGCCAAAGATATGACGATGTGATAGATGCATCAACAATTTCTGGTTTTGAGCCTTTCTTTTTCACAGGCAGAGTTTGCCTAAAATCGCCTCCTAACATAATGCTCTTACCACCAAAAAGAGTGTTAGGGCTGTCACAAATATCCTTTAGGGTACGGTCCAGTGCTTCAAAGCAGCGACGATCATTCATTGGTGCCTCATCCCAGATTATTAAATCAGTTTGCCTTAGGAGATCAGCAAGCTGGCTGTTTTTCTTTATGCGGCATATAGATTCATCCTCTAAATTTAGAGGAATTTGGAAGCGTGAATGTGCAGTTCGACCCGATGGCAATAATAGAGCTGCAATACCTGAAGCTGCAACTGTTAGTACAATTTTTTCTTCTGATCGTAAAGCAGTTGTAACAGCTTTCCATAGAAATGTCTTTCCTGTTCCGCCATGGCCATATACGAATATAAGCTTCTGCACATTACATCTAGCTGCGTAGGTAATTTCATCAAATATTAATCGCTGGTCTTTATTCAATCTTGGAATTAAAAAACTTTTTTCTTCGGCCAAAACATTTGGGTCGTAATTTGTTTCTTCCATTAGCAACCTGTTTTGTAGTATAAGCAACATATCTGCAGGAGGCATTGGCAGATCAAAATCTTTTAATGATTTAGAATACGAATTCAGCATATGTTCGAGCTCAAAAAGGATACTTGTTTTCAATTTTTTTTCATGACTTTGTATTTGTGGTATTCGCAGACTTTTTGATAGTTTGCGAGGAATATCATCAGATAGATTTTTCCATACCTTATTCCATAGCTGCAAAGGATCTGAGACGTTGCAAAAAATAAGAATGTAAACAAACAATCTTCTTAGTTCTGATGCTGTTGCGAATACACTTGCTTCTTGGAGTGCTGTTACCCATTCTTCATCGTTGCTGAGAAGGCCAAGGGCTTGGCATGCGGCTTTATTTGTAGGATATATGTTGTTATTGATTTTTCGTATATCTGCAAACGACGTGCAACCCTTTTGGTGACATAATAATGTTCTTTGATAGAATAGATCACCTGCACTTGGGTGTATGTATATTAAGCGCCCAATAGAAGGTTTACTCAAATATCGTCGCCTTTGCCAATATCTATCAGTGGCGTGCCATGCATATTCTGATGGGAAATTCAGGTACGTCAGGTGTCGGCCATCAGCATATTGTCTGTTGTATTCCAGCCATTCAGTTAGCGTTGTTTTTTTGGTTGGGTTGCTAACTATTGATTGCATATTGTCTCTGCTGCGGAACTTTAGCTGTTGCATATTCTCTAAATGTACCGCTAAAGTTTGGACAGGAGGGTTGCGGTAGTGTATAGGAAAATCAAGAATTCTCCAGCATGCTTCGTGTGGGCCAATGTATCTTGCTTCTACGTAATTTTTTATTTCGTCGATTTGAATAACAGGTACGTCACTTGTAGAAGAGTCACTTGCTGATGGCCTTGCTATATTGGCAATAACACGATCTGTGCCTTTTGATATGTATTTAAACAAATACTTTATCAACATCGTCCAACCATAATATTCTACATTTATATGTGCATAGTATCGCAGGCACAAAGTTGTGTTATATGGAACAACGTACCGGTTATCAAGCCAAACATGTTGCCTCTGTACTTGGATTTCAGTGTCTCTGCGACGATAATGCACAAATCCTTCTTTGTCGATGTATGTTTTATTGTAAATAAAGCTTTGGGAAATTGCGGTTGCAGCTGCCACCATCCTTCATACATGTTGCAGTTGGGTTTGCGGATCCACATGGCCCATGTATCATCAATTCGGAATAACCCTTTACCATAGGTATTTGGATCTGTACAAGGATCTTGTAATTCCGACGACAACATATTTGTCGACGTCAATGTCTTGCTGCACTTTTGAATCACCATTTATCCACAGTAATGAGTGGCAATGTGGGAGTCCACGTTTTTGGAATTCTATGTGTATAAGACTGTATATGATATAAGAAAAGAAAATATTAGTGTTTTTTTATAACTATTTTATGCAATAAAACAAAACACAATGCATCAGTGTTTGCCTATTTCGTTTATATATGCATACCTCCTACTACAGCGCCGAAAGTATTGGAATCCCGAACAAAGTCAATGTAATCTCGTACTTTCTTTTCGAAAACACGGTCTATTATATCTGCTCTATCAGCAACTGTTAATTGCGGGAACGCTGCCATAAACTCTTCAATTTCAGGCCACTTTGTGTTGCATGTAAATGTGATGAAAAAAGCCGGGCTCCCGTGTACTCGGCAAATTGCGAGTGCATCAAGGTAATGAGCATACATATAACGCGGACTACCTGTAAAAGAGGCCGTAAGTACAGTGCGTAAGCCAAGATGACTACCATCACGATCACCCTGTAGAATGGCATCGTATATACCAGAAAGATACTCACTTCTTATATCATCTTGTTTTTGCCGAATGTAGTCAAGTCTGCTTTGTTCAATGGCACAGTATGCAGTAACTACATACTGTTGAAATAACTTGCCACCTCGAAGTAATAGATTATAGCAATTCAGCCGCGAGTGTATTTGATATGAATAATACATATTCATCGTCATACGCTTATCGGCTTTTGTGGATTGGCCTGCAATGTTCGCTAATTTCATATCCCTTTGGTAACCATCTTCACCATAGACAAATAACAATGGAAATTGAAGAGACATGTAGCATGGGTGCAATTTGCTAACCCGTTGAGGAAAGCGTGAATGTTCCTCAATGATCAAATCAAATTCATTTTCGACAGTAGAAGAATTAGCGAAAACTATTGCACCAATTGTTTCAGAAGTTGGCAACTCATATTGGCGTGTTCCAATAACATTGTAAAGGCGAATTTTAAATTCTGGTATATCAGCTTCTGAATGTTTATTGCGTGCAGTTCGAAACAATTGGACTAACGCGTTGTGTTTATCCAAAAATTCTATCAACCCTTCAACAATTTCTTCTTTTAAGTCTGATTGGTGCTCGTCACTAAAATGGGCCAGCCGATTTTTTACTTCATTGGTTGTATCATATATATAAAGCTGCAAAAACCTTGGCGATTGTCCTTCTTCTGGACATAGTGAACCAATCCAATGGTAAAGCTGACCTGATATTCTAGAAACATATGGCCCTTTGCCATTGTTTATTGACTTGTCAACATTAGCTCCAAGTGATGTCATGGCAAACATCTGATTGTATGCGCGTATATTCTCCATGAAATGTGCATTTTCATACAATTCTTTAATGTACTGTGGATACTCGGGTGGAGGTCGTAAGATGACACGGCCTCCATAGCAGCATTTGTTGTACGCAAATTGAGAAGTATTTGATGCAGAGGCAACTTTTTCGCATTCCCAAAACATAGCCCCGCAATGGCGGCATACGCATGTACATTGGCCCAAATGATTATATTCTACCGGTATCCCTGTGAAACAGAAACATATGTACAATGTTATTGGTGATTTCTTTCCTTTTCTTTTTAGGACAAATTTGTAAATCAAATTTCAATGGATTCTTACTATTCGATACTGAAATTGATTCTTGAGCCAAATATTGTGTTCCAATAGGATCTAGATATGGTTTATTACCATGTTGATTACCTACATTTAATCAATAGAATGTCAGCAACTAATTTATTATAAGTAAATAGCATATGAACATAAAAATATGGTACTTACGGCACTTCATTTTCCTTCTGTAATGAAGATAGTTAGATTGAAAATTATGTATCTTAGGCTGTTGCCTTATGCACGGGCGTGTGTGCTTATCATTGTTGGGTGATACTTGTGATATATGATTGATAGTGCAGAAAGTTGCGGCCGTATCCCGATTGTTACTACATGAACTTTTAGCTTCATCTTTGGATAGGTGCCCTGTTTGACGATGTCTGTTTTCACAGATCATTTCTGTAAAAGAAAACATTTACTCAATATCAGTGTAACAGTTTTCTACCAATATAAAACAATTAGCCAATTATAAGACGACGTACGCTGTTGGCCATTATTTCTTCTTTTCGTTGCATAACACCGTGTACCAACTGGCCTTTTTCTTTTTTGACTTTTGCATTGTCCCATTGCTATACAAAACAAAACAAAAATTTATAGTATGTGGCATTAATAGAGGCAACTATTTATTCATAACTGGATTTTGCATATGTCATTGTTACATACCTAATATCTCGCCCACCTGCAGACGGTAAGGGTCAATAATATTAACATTTGCTTTTGTAATTTGCGGGCTAGCCTTCCCTCGTTTGTCACATTCTATTGGAAGGTGTCCTGTCATTGTAAAATGTAAATATTAGGCATAACACTTAATTAATGAACACTATTTTTGATTTCAACTTATCGTTACCTCTTGTGTCACATTCAGTAGGAAAGTCTTCTGACACTGCAAAATGCGAATGTTAAACGCAACATGAATATAACTCTTGCTAAAATTAATGATATGACAATAGCGAAACTTACATGCAGTAGATTTGGCTATAGTATTTCCCATGCGTACACCAACATTTGTCCCAATAGCTTTGTCAATAGCATGCCCCCTTTCCAAATGGTTCTGACTTTGGTAAGTGTCAACGCCAACCGGATCATATTTAGTTACATTATCGTCGCCATTTGCCAATGCATAAAGCTCATAGTCATCGGTTTTAACTGATGTGTTTGCCATTGGCGATAGTTGAATGCAAGAACTATTGGTGAATGGGTTGTTGGTATTCGACATTGCCGAAGACAATGTTGGACATGGTTTTTTCGCAATGTCTTTTCCGCCACATTCCATTGATGAATCATCGATTGATTTCCTTTTAGTTGGCCTACTCTTAATTTTCATTGCTAATGGGTGCAACTAATAGGCTACTTTATATATGTATATATACGCCAACTGTTACGTGCAGATGGATTTAGCCTATGGTCTTTCGCATACTGATTACATTATAATGCAAAACGAAGGAGGCAAAACTCATAAGCATTCATACGAAAGCATAAATTAAAACAGTCTGAGCCTAAGGTCTCGTATTCACCGAAGGAAAAAGTAAAAGAAAAAATAAAATAAAATAAAAATTAAAGGAATAACATAGCAGATAGCATTATCCATATGATAAGCAAATTATATAAAGCATAAGTACTTAGGCTGCAGACATGGAATTAAGTTGCATGCATATGCGTTATAAGTTAACACCTCTACAACCCTAACATCAAATGAAAGGAAGACAATAACTAAACGATTAAGAATGAAACCATCGCCAAAGGGGAAACGGTATAACCTGCTGTAGGCTTAAGCGACCACGATTGTTGATGAAGATGATGCTACGTTGGACTGTGAAAACAATCTAGAAGATGAAAGGGAAACGACAAAGGAAAAAACAAAAAATTACATGAATGGCAAAGCCATATTGGCAGATATTTTTACATTTGGTGGGTTAAGTTACTAGACCAATGAAATGGGCTGGATAAAGCTCATTGGATTGAGCAATCAATAGTTGTTCAAAGGAATAGTGGTTTGACATCTCTATTGATAATATATATAATTAGAAATAAAAGTATTAATGCATCTATATAACTATGCAAATAAACACTAAGCTCAATCATTTATCTAGAAAATGTTACTCTTTTAGCCGTAATAAACTAAATTACGCACACCTTATGAGCAACGCACATGTATGAAGTTATAGTTATACGATGCTTCACATAAGTAAAGTTTAATTTTTCTCAAAAAACAAGCTCGGTGCAACGCACGGGTATCAACACCTCGTAAAATATAAATCTTCCTTGTATTTTATTAATTACTTTATGTCACTTTTGTGTTAACCTAGCATGCAAGCGACCTTTTAAATTCTATTCATGCAAACCATAATGACCTGCTACTTCTAGAAATCGTTTCGACACCCGAAACCGAACCTCGGTATCTTGAACGACTCGAAACCTCGATCTAGCACTCGATCTTCGGAGACCATGACTAACCTATGGCTCTTGATACCACTTGTTGGACAATTCGACAAGAAACCCGAAGTTCGATCACGGTGGCTAGATCGCGAGTTGTATCGAGCACAAGTAGCAAATACGAGAGACTACAAAGAACCGACAAATATATGCACACGCTATACCCTCGTACCAAACCTTTATTAAAAACCTAATAAAGCTATTACAACGAGGACGAAGAATGAATGACTAGCATCCCTCTCATCTCTGTTTATAAAGATGAGGGGGTGAAAACCTATCCTAAGTCGAATAGGAAACTCATAGTCTTGCAAGGCAAGCTAAACAATTCCTAATTTTAGTCTAATCCTAGTCTATATTACAAAGTACACTTAAGTCCCTAAACTATGTTTAAGTTTACAACTAATTTTCTTATAGTTCTCAATAGCGATTCCTTAATATCCTTTTCCAAAAACTGTCAACTTTAATCCTCACAATTCGGTAACTGATCATATTTCAGGATTCAACAACCCATTGATGGTGTTTTTATTTTATTTTATACAGTAGTAGCAACAAATAACAATCCTCCTTAAGAAGTTGGAAGTTAGCGTTGATCATGGAAGGATTGTCGCATATATATATATATAGAGTAGGGATCCAGTGAGAAGTAAATTAAAATAAGAAGTGGTGAGAAGTGACTAAAACTACACATTTGAGATGCAACGACTTGCATTAGATGCATTTCTATTCATTAAGATGCACAATTTCGAGTTTCGAAAGTTAATTTGATGTGTAGATGGTGCAAATTGATTTTCATGATTTTAGCACTGTGCAGAGGAACAAAAAACATGAGAAATCATGAAATGCATCTAATATATGTATATGCATCTAATTAAAAGCTTGAAATGCGTTATAATGCATCTAAGATTATAGAGATGCGTCTAATTTAAGTCGGTGCATCTCGGATATGCGATTATAGTTACTTCTTATCCTTCTTATTTTAAGAAAACTTCTCATTTGATCCTAACTCTATATATATATATATATATATATATATATATATATATATATATATATATATATATATATATATATATATATATATATATATATATATATATATATAGTGTGAGGTTCTTTTCAGAACCAAATGAATGTACAGAACTGCGAGAACCAATCTCAACCATTAAATATTTGATCTATGGTTAAAATAATCTATGGCATTTCTGTAAATTAAGCATTTGTTGAGGATTGTTTTATAACTAAACAAAGGGTAAAAATAGAATTTCAAAATAACTCATTTTGCTAACCGTCTCATTATGATCGGAGGTTTCAATACATGATTTATGAATAAAAAACCTAATGCTTATATTATTATTAAAAAACCTACCCAGCCGTCACTTTCTTCTCATATAGATCGGATGATTTTCATAGAAATATACACACATCAGTGAAAGGTAATTCACATTTAATTATTTTGAGGGTGTCTCTTCAATTGTCACAATCTTCTAAGTTTTTTCATTTTTTATTAATTTGAGTTTAGTAAATCAAAATCAAATATGAATGCAGTTTCTAGTGATGTTCTTTTAAGGTCGCATGCGGTTTTTTTATACTCAAAGTCATCTTTTTGGTTGTTTTTAAAATCCTTAATTTAATATAATTAGTTTGTGCAGTAGTTGACTAAAATAAAAACAAAGATTACAAATGTAAGATATAGGTATGGCTTGTAGATAGCAAAAACGATATTCATTTTATTTGAGAATATGGTTTTTGTTTCATGGCTGTTGTGAATATCTCAAAATAAAAAACATATGTGCACAATATATTTTTTAATCTTGTTATGATATGAAAAAAATGATTTTTGATCTGAAAAATATGTTTTTTAATATCAGCATATATTCGATCTGATTTTTTCTTGGCTTAATCTTGTTTCGATTTGAATTTTTTTGGCGTAAGATCTGAAAACAAAAGTTTATGTTCACATACATGTTGGTTGTGTTGACGTTGTTAAATCTTTTCCTAATAAGTGACCTTGTTTCGATCTAAATTTTTTATGGCTTAGGATCTAAATTTTTTGTTCCATACAGGGTTGTTTGGTTGCGTTAAAACTTTAAAATATTTTAGAGCTACGAACGGCTATTATTATGTGTGCATATATGTTATAATAGTTATTATAGAATAGGTTGTTATTATTTGCGTAGATATATTATATGATACTATAGTTAGTATTTAAAAAAAAGGCAGCTTGTGAGTAATTGTGCATATATGTTATGCTAGTTTATTTATTAAAAATAGCTTATGAGAAAGTGGGCATGTGCGTTCTGCTAGATTATACATATATGTGACACTACTTGTTGTTTATCAAGAATAGCTTATGTTAATTTTAGTCAAAAATGGGCGTTTGGTTTTTGTAGAAACAAAGCTATTTATTTGTTGTTTTTCTGTCAAAACAGGTTGTTTTAATGGTGCCCAAACAGGGTTGTTTAGTATAAAAAAATGTTGTGGATTATAAATTGTTGGTGTTAGTGTAAGTTATAATTAATGTTGTGTGACGAACCTATTTCTTTTTTTTAACTGATTTTTTGCATGTTCTAGTATGTGGATGTAGTATATTATACAATATATATTATAGTATATTGTTCCGTTCACGATTTAGATAGTTGTGCATTAAAAAAATGATGATAACTTACAGAATGTATAAAGAGTCATATCTGATACATCGATCTATGCTTATGAGTAAGTGTGCATATGTGTTTTGTTAGATTATGCATATATGTGACGTTAGTTGTAAATCTGTTATGATCAAATTCATTTGCAATATGGTGAAGAAGGAAATGAGTCTGCATATGTGTTTTGTTAGTTATGATTAAATAATTTATTTATTATTCGGTTGGGGTTACAGGTACGAGTATGATGAACGATGTGAAGAGTGCACATGTGTTTTGTACACACTATCTAGCAAGAAGATAATTATATTAAAAAGTAAAGAGTAAAGACACATGTGCATGCAGCAAATACAAGTGCACATAAACAAACTTCAGTACGTATATATAAGGGCATACGGATGAACTTAAAATGCACATATACATACAAATCAATCGAGAGTCCTCTAACGAGAGAATATACGTTATGTAAAAACGACAACACCATTTTAGTTTTTGTAAAGATTAGTAGACACGTTTAAAACTTTCATTTATTATTTACTTATAAAATATTAATTTGAATTGTAATAATCACATATTTTAATTTTGTGTATAATGATTTTGTTTTGAAATGTATATTGTACATGTAAAATATTTTTATTTGTCATTCTATGCACTTTTATAAATATTTGTGACCAAAACACATTAAAATTTTAAGCATTGGACACTAAAAACATATGTAAAATTACCTTATTTGAAAAAAACACATTAGCTTGGAAAAAATATTTAAAAAAAAAATTAATTCCTAAAATTTTGGATCTAGAAAAACGTTTTTGATAAAAAAAATCAAAAAGAAAATAATAATTTTAGTTTTACCATTATACCCTTTTGATTTAAATAATAAAGATTAATATCTAAAAGAATTTGATTGGTTAATGCTGGTTCTCGCAGTTCTGTACATTCATTTGGTTCTGAAAAGAACCTCACCAAATATATAATAAATAGATATTATATAAAAAGTATATATATATAATGTTGAGGTTCTTTTCGAACCAAATGAATGTATAGAACTGCAAGAACCAGCATCAACCAATTCTATATTTTTCAATATGTATCTTATATTTATATTAGTGCAAAAAGGGTAATATAGGCAAAATTTATATTTTTTTATTTTGAAATTTTTTAATAAAAAACTTTTTTCTCTTCCAAGATTTTAGGAATTGTTTTGAATATTTTTTAAACATTTTATTTTTGAAAAGCTCAGATGCATTGTATTTTTTTTAGATAATTATAATTTTTATAAATTTATTAGTGTCAATTGCTTAAATAATTTGTTTTTGATAACAAATATTTCAAAGTAACACAACTATTAATACACTTTTTTGGCAATATTGCACCTTAAGTATACGTATAACTAACATCATAATCATAAAAATAAAAAAATGATACAATGGTCTATACACATGTGCACTAAAAATCAATGACACAACCGAAATTAATTTTGCATATGCATGCACATGTATTTCTCCGAGTTAGACACTCCTACTAGCCTTGTATCGAGTCCACTCATACGCACTTGTGTGTACATGTGTATTCAACTTCTATTTTGAATGTATGGTAGATGTTACATTCTTGGTCCTGAACATTTTTAGAAGGCGGACATATATGTACACTCGTTCTTGCGATATTTTGAGAAGTCGAACATATGTGCACACTCGATCTTAACTTTTTCAAAAGGCGGACATATGTGCACACTCTTTGTTGTCAACATTTTTCAAATTTAGCAAATCATACCTGATACACATATATAAAAAGTATAAAATATTAGCGAACAAATATATTAATATTAACAATTTTAAAAATCCATACAGAACAACACTAAAAAGCACACCTGATTCTATATGGACCCTAAAACACATATGCACACCCTTCATTGAATTTTTATACCAACCCATAAATACATAATCGTTATTTCTTAGTTTTATATTAACCTTATCAATTTATATCAACCATAGAAACACATAATAACATGTGTTTCCCGTGCTAATTTCGTTTTGTAAAAACAACAATTAGCTGATATAACTCATTACCTTTGACGATAGGTGTAATAACATGAAATTAGTTGCTAACTCGTCATCACCAAGTACCACTGTAACATGACGCAACATGGACTCGCATATCCCTCTAAGCCAATCAGGTATAAGCTATAGAATCACAAAATTTTGATTAATGTTTAGCAGGGTAATTGATGAAAATACAAAAATCATAGCAGTAGTTTCACCAACCTCCGTTGTTGGTGAAATCAATATCACATCATTAACTTAAAGATTTCTATGTACAAGACAATGAAAGACGTGTCACCTCCATTTCCAGAAAATATATGCACACAATATTAAGAAAAACAAGCTTTAAAGGAAAAACTTAAACATTTATTATTACACATGAAATAAGTGTTAACCTTGCTAGAAGGTAGGTTAACTAGTTCCTCTTCTTCTTACAGTTTGGTCTTTTCAGTTTCACCACATTATATCTTCTTTAAAATGTGCAAACTAAGGACAAACCAATAAACCCTCAACACAAATCAGTAAGCCTTTGTAGCATCGTATATTTGCAAAATAACAAAGGTTGTGAAAAACATTCTGAAATTAAGAAAATATGCAAGTTTTGGCTGTTAACTTATGTAACGAGAAGAGACAAACCTTCACTAGACATGGAAAATTGTTTCTATCAAACTCATGCACCATACTAGTACCACAATCTGTTGCGTCGATCATGTTCTCGAGCAGAACAGATTCACTCTCTCGTTGTCTAAACAAAATTTGTATTAAATTAACAAAAAAAGTATAACTATATGTTTGGATGAAACTTTATGAGAAAACAAGACTATTAGCTCACCATATTCACACTCTGTTAACATGTTCGTACAGTAGCACGAAACACATAGTTTAGTTGAATGAGATATCGTGTCTTAAAGTGGGACACGTGAAACACAAAATCTGGAAATCTATTTTAAGAATAGATTTAAACTTATCAAATAAGTTTGTACAGAATATTTTGTATCATTAAAAGATATGTAAATCTTTTTTTATTAATAATAGATTTGCTTAAGTTGGGTAGTTATTTAACTTGAAAAATAAGACAACTTTTTCACTATAAATAGAGACCTAGTCTCATTCGTTTTAGACACAACTAAATATGCAGTTCCATAGAAACCAAGTTCCAGCAATCCTTTCGATCAGAAATGTACGACTGCTTTAGACGTTGTACCCTGGGAAACACACGGCGAATCTGTTTTAAGGGAATCGTGTTAAACACGAGCCTCGTTCCACGACCTTTTACTGCTTTTATTTACTTATCGTTATATAGTGTCTGTCTTCTGCTTCTACTCCTTTATGTCTGTTATTTAATTTTATGTTATTTATTTTCTGTTAATTTAATTTATTGTATTTTAATTCGATTTTATTAATAAAAGTGTAACAGTTTCCCAACGGTCTTAAAACAGATTCTGTGTAACATAATTAAAACACTTTTTTGTTTAAATCGGATTAATTTTAATTAACAGATTTTTATACAAACTGTTTTCTGTCGAAACCAAGATTGAGTTTCTTTGGAAATCAGTTTTAATTAAACAGAATTTTAATTTATAGATTTGGAATTACAGATCTATAACGATTTTTAAAAGCAGTTGTTCAGATGAGTTTATTTTGAAACCAAGATTGAGTTTCTATTAAACTGATCTAGTTGATTCATTGAAACTAAGATTGAGTTTTTTTGAAGCAGATCCGGTACAAGGTTATAGAAACCATGATTGAATTTCTTGGATACTGGTTTATAATAGTTTATTTAACTGTTGGTGTTGATTTTCAGGATGACAATCATGATTGTGACTACTCCTGTAAATGTAATTGTTATGTTTATAGAAATTACAGGAACAATTTCTTTTTTAATTTAATTATTATGTCAATAATATTTAACGTTATTGATTATCTATCTGTGTACTCTCAAAATTTGTTGACTTGGTTTAAACCCTCTAATACGCATAACAGAGACAATATGTTGTAAGTAGGGTTCCTTTCTAAATCACAAGGTAACATTTTTATTGCTTTTGAGAGGAGGGGTTATAAAAATATTTTAATAATACTTTGTTCATTAAATTAATTGAGTCGGAAATTTGATTTGCAGAGGAGGGTGGTGAGTTTTAATGCTATTTGTTATTTGATATTATAGTTATGATTGTTGTAACTATTAAACATATGAAGTGTTTTGTTGATAAAGTTGTACATTGGATGCAGTTTCAAGACTCAACATGTACTTTAGATGTCAAACATTTTAACTGAGTTTACTTCAAACGTGTAACTTTTTGAGCTCTTTTATTTTGTATATTGATAATTTAATTACATTATATATGACTATACATGTAGATTTAGGTTTTAGGTTTTAGGTTTTATTGTGATTAGGTTTAGGTTTTATTTGAGGTTTTTGTAGATGATTACTATCTAGAAGTGACATTTGGTGGATTCGTGGATCATTATTGAAGTTTGAGGAGGATCCAACTTTGGCAGACTTAGATAGGGTTATAGAGGTAATAGTTCTACTATCCAAACCCGCCCGTTGGGCGGGTTATGTTACGAGTATGTATGTGTATATATATATATATATATATATATATATATATATATATACTAGTTACGTAACCCGCCCAACGGGCGGGTTTGTTTCATAAATCTTTTTTGAAGACAATATTTGTTGTTTAGTTGTAATGGATTTTGTGTTTGTGTTAACATAAAATCTTAATTCTTCTTTTTTGTTTCATTATATATAGTATGACATATAGTCGTCCGTGAACACCGTATTTATTAAAAGGAAACCAAACTTTGATGTGTATGCCCAACGGACGGGTTCGGTTCATGCATGTTTTTTGAAGATAATTTTTTGTTTGTGTTAACATAAAATCTTCATTCCTCTTTTTCGTTTCATTATTAAGTGTTACATATTGCTGCCCGTGTTAGAATATCGTCTTTGTTAATAACAAACCAATCTTTGATAGTGTTTGCTCAACGGACGATTTCGGTTCATAAATCTTTTTTGAAGACAATATTTGACGCTTAGTTGGAATGTTTTTTGTGTTTGTATTAAGTTAAAATTATGTTTGACTTTTAGTAATTAGAACTCATCCTAGGAAGGGCGATTAATTGCATAAACAATATACCTATCGCAAAAGATAAGGCAAGTCTAATTTCACATGTCTATAGTCCGATCTTTAAATTTAATAACACAAATGTTTAATTAACCATCTCCACCTCGTCATGCTAGAAGCCGCAATCGTAGTTATAGCAGGAGCCATAACTACGGGTTAGTTTTACATTCTTGTCCCTCAACTATAACTTTAAATAAAAACATTCATAGTACACATATTTAATATTCTATGGTTAAGATATAAATATCACTACTTTTTTTATATGAAATACATCTTATGATTTCCACTACGCTGGATAGATACCAATAATATGTATGAATACTAATGGTTAATATATTTTGAAGTATATCTTGATATATTTTTGAAGATTGTTTTTTTAATATATTATTGTAATTTTGGAACTTAACCCTAAGTCACAAATGGTGGTTTAGCTCAGTTGGTAAACTTAATTGGAACTTAACCCTAAGTCACAAGTTTGAACCTTGCCATCAACAATATTTAAAAAAAAATCCAAAAATTAAAAAAATAAAAAAAAAATCCAAAAATTAAAAAAATCCAAAAAAAAATCCGAAAATTAAAAAAAAATTAAATCCGAAAATTAAAAAAAAAATCCGAAAATTAAAGAAAATAATCATAAAGTATATCTTAATAATTATAGAGTATATCTTAATATATTATTGAAGATTGTTTTTTTAGAATATATTATTATAGTTTTGGATAATAAAACATAAATGGTGGTTTGGCTCAGTTGGTAAACTTAATTGGAACTTAACCCTAGGTCACAAGTTCGAACCTTGCCATAACACTATTAATAAAAAAAATCCGAAAATTAAAAAAAAAATCCAAAAATTTAAAAAAAATCTGAAAATTAAAAAAATTCAAAAAATAATGCAAAATGTGTGCCATGTCATCATTGAGGTGGCATCCAATCACTAAATCATATTTATACACTCATAGTTAGCCCTATATATATGTTACTCCCTCCGTCCCAAAATTATTGTCCCCCGACAAAAAACACACAGTTTAAGAAAAGTGCATTTATTACTGTTTTCTCTTTCTTACTTTTTGACAGAATGACAGTTTTACCCCCAACTAATTAATTAAAGTCTTCTTTAAAGTTTGTAATAATAATTTCAAACAAGGGTAATATAGTAAACTTGATCAAACTTCTCTATCTATTTTTGTTAGCCTCAAAATATTGAGTCGAACAATGGAAGTTCGTTCATAATTATATTAGGTCTCGGTCACTAAATTAATATACGTTGTAATAGGCTAGACGGGTATACCGGTTCTTATTTGTAATCTAATCGGTCACGTGTATCGGGCGAAAGCCCAAGTAAACCCGAGCCCGGCCCGTAGAATTACTAAAGGCATGCAAGCCTTTTAGTCTTACCTATAAATACCCCTCTCCAAGGATGGAGAGGGTGTTGATTCATTTGTAATTTTTTCTATTTTGCAAGTTAATCATCCAACTCTCATTTTCTCTCTACCTTTCTCTCTTTAGTTTCTCTCTTTACAATTCTTCCATTTTCTCTCATCTTATTTTTCTTGGTTCATCATGGTGAAGTGAAAGTGATTTTGGGTTCCGACAATTTTTAGTAGTGAACAATTAAATTGAGACGTCCAAAAAAGAAAACGTGGACAATAAA
>BQNB010026898.1:0-58145 GCA_026074375.1 Tanacetum coccineum | reverse complement strand
GCTCATGACACACAAACTGACTTGTGTATATATATATACCCAAATTGATGTGATATATATATATAAAGATAATGGCCCTTGGTGTAGGTAATTGCCATATACCTATGATATTCAAATATAGTTTGTTTGGTTACCTATTCGGCTAACACAAACGGGATTCGTCAACCCCGATACATCTATCCACAATATTCACGTTTACTCGTACGTGATTAATGGTCCATGATAATGAGGGACTTTTGGTATAAAGTGACTTAGACCACAAACAGTAATATGATAGCATATATTTAGAAAACACTTGTATTCATAGTTTATAGCATGTATCCCCCTCACGGGTTTATGAAAACATTCAAGATATTTAAAAGTGAGGCTATGAACTCACTAAGTCTTTGAAAAGTAATCACATTGTTATAAAATAAACGAGTATGTAAAAGAGTTTATAAACAAGCATGTATCCCCCTCGCGGGTTTATAAAGTATTCAAAAGATTTAAAAGCGAGGCTACGAACTCACAATATCGGTTTTAAGTACTTGTGTATATTAAAAACAATTGAGCATGTATCCCCCTCGCGGGTTTATAAAATATAAAGACTTTAAAAGCGAGGCTATGAAATCTCACCTTAATAGTACATGGAAATCTGATTGATGGCAAAAGTATATGAAATGAAAGTAACGGCTTCGTCACACAACTTGGGTAATATATCAAGTCTTAGTTTGATTGGATATGTTTTATGTCATAATGAAATATCACTTTGATTGGATTATTATGGAATATTGTATCACTGTTCGGGCCATCATAATTCAGAGGTCATGTAGTAAACGTTTGAGGAGCCAGGACACTTTAAATCGTATATCCAGCAAACTCGTCAAAACATATACCCAAATGAAACCCCTTACATGAAGCTCCCTAGTAATGTGATACATTATAGTTTTAAGTTTCTTCAAAAGCTAGAATAATCTTACATTATATATAACAGGATACACAAATGCCACCTCATGCCACATATTCACCCAACAATGCCACGTCACCAATATTTTAGTCCACATCACCACCTTTAAAGACACATAGGCAATTTTTAATCCACATAGGCAACCAAGAATGCCACATAAGCATTGTAGTCACCCATGAAAGCCATTTAAGAATTTTCTTAATGCCACCTACGCATATGCATCCGGTGGGAATTAATATACGAAAAAAATTGGCATTTGTGGGATTCGAACTCGGCTCTTGGCGCTCAAGAGTGCATGCATCAACCATCGGACCAAACTGTTGGTTGTGTTACATTTTCCAAAAACAAAACATTAAACCATTCAACTGGAAACAGAAATTCGGCCTGTAACATTTATGAGTAGGAAAAGAAAGCTTGAAATCAGGGAAAGTCAAACAAGAAACGCATAAATCTTGCAAAAAAAAAGAAGAAGATTGAAGCCAATATTTTAAAAACGTATCTTTAGATACAAGCTAAAATATATCTCTCCATCTTCTTCCTCAGTTTAATCTCTCCCTCATCTTCTCCAATTTTCGATTTGATTTTACCAGCTCTTTTATTAGTTAATAAACCTTCAATCACCCTCGATAGTGTTTATGATGCTTTGTTTTGTTTTTATTTCAATTTTAGATTCATGCAATAAGATGTGTGGGATGAAATGAAAAGGGTGCTTTGGTTCGTGTATTTATAGGGTGAAAACACCCTTGGTGCTTAAGTTTTGAGTTTGATTAGTGTCATGGCTAGTTAAGAAAACCTAAAGAGTGCCTAGTAAATGAGAAAGGAAAGCTAAAACTAAGCCTTAAAGAGTAGGGGTTTGTTTGGTAGGGCTACGGCTACGAAGAAGAAGGACCAAAAGTGTTTTGTATACAAGTAGCTTACAAGGAAGGTGATGTAGTTGCTTGTATGCTACTTGTGAGCCTGATTGGTAGTCATAGAGTGCTTGAGGTGCTGGTTTTGCTACTTTGGGTGTAAAATAGTTCACAAAGGAAGAAGGTGGTGTTCGGGTTTGGGTTTAGGTTCGTTTAAGATTATTTTTAAGTGTGTTAAGATCGAGTTAGGGATAGTTTATTTAGATAGATTTAAGTTTAGTATTATGTTTGATGATTATGTTTTAGTGTTTAATGATTCGGGTTTAGGGATAATTTTTTAGGTTTAGGGTTTATTTATAAGGTTTAAAGTGAAATTAAGGGTTAGTGGATTTTGTTTTATGGTTTAGGGTTTTAAAACATGGATTAAGGTTAAGATTAGGGATAGATTAGGGTTTAAGAGTCATGAATTAAGTACTTGTACCTTTTGATAAACTGGTGTAAAGTTTAAACATGGTTTATGAGCTTAAATGATCTAATTAGGTTTTTAGGCACGATTAGCTTGTACATTGTGTGCTTAAGACTTGTACATTGATTTAGAGGAAAATATTAATTCAATATGTGGCATTGTAACACATTGTACAAATGCTTTGAAAGGTTGCACTTCATTTTTAAATGTATACCATTACATATAATTAGGTTTTGATGTAAACGTTAACGTTTAATACTTGTTTGATAATAACGTTTTGAAAAGTAACGTTTAAATGATAAGTAACTTGGTAAAAAATTATATTAGGATATAGACTTGACAGATTAAAAGAATTACATGATATAAACATAGATATAGATGGCATTGATAGAGGTTACGTGAGCTCGTTTACTTTAGATATGCAAGTTACGTTGCATAATGAGATAAAGCAAAAAATTTCCCTGTAAGGAGGTGATATATTATAAAATATGGAAATTAAGTGCATCTAATTTAGATAGATGGGATAATTACACTTGATGAAAATTGGCGGTTTGTTGAAAGTATACAAAGAAAAATGGCACTTTATGGGACTGACATCAAGCGTCCTAAGCGTGTATGAAACCTGTGGTCGACTTATTTGTTGTGACAATGGGTTTCAGAGAGGAAAGATAGACAAGACTTTGTTTATCAAAAGGGACAAAGGTGATATTTTGTTAGTTTAAGTGTATGTAGATGATATCATTTTTGGCTCTACAAAGAAGTCATTATGCACTGAGTTGAGAAGAATGATGCTAAGAAGTTTTCTAGATGATTTCTATAGGTGAACTAACATTTTCTTAGTACTGCAAGTAAAGCAGAAAGAATGATTGGGATTTTTATCAGTCCAAGATAAGTATGTAACTGAGATTTTGATGAAATTTGGTTTTACTGATGTCAAGACAGCAATCACACCTATGGAAACTCAAAAGCTTTTGCTCAAGAATGAAGAAGTAAGAAAGTGGATGTTCATTTATATAGATCAATGATTGGTTCATTGATGTATCTTACTTCTTCAAGACCTGATATTATGTTTGCAGTGTGTGCATGTGCTAGATACCAAGTCAATCCGAAAAGTGTCACAAATCATCATGGTTAGAAAAAGACCTTTTAGATACTTAAAAGGTCAACTAAAATTAGGCCTTTGGTATCCAAATATTCCTTCTTTGATTTGGTAGCATACACTGATAGTGATTTATGTTAGATGCAAGCTAGGAAAGGGGAAGTCTACAAAATGAGGTTGTTAATTTCTTGGATGTAGATTAATATCATGGCAATGCAAGAAATAGACAGTGGTTGCAAATTCCACAACAGAAGCTGAGTATGTGGCTGCTTCAAGTTGCTGTAGATAAGTGCTTTAGATTCAGAATCAATTACTTGATTATGGGTACAATTTCTTGCATACCAAAATCTTTATTGATAATAACAGTACTATTTACATAATTAAAAATCCTGTTTTTCATTCAAAAACAAAGCATATAGAGATCAGACATCATTTCATTAGAGATTGCAATGAAAAGAAATTGATTCAAATGGTCAATATTTGATTGCATATTTGCTTACAAAAGCTTTTGATGTAAATAGATTTCAATATTTGATTGCTAGTATTGGAATGTTAAATCTTTAAAATATTTTAAGCTCTTTATTTTTTGATATATTTTTTTGTATGAATTAGTACGTATGTAAACATGTCATTAAAGTTTCTCCTGTTAAAAGTATAGTTAGTGCTCTCAAGACATACTTAATACTGCTAAGTTTAATGCTGTTAGTTATACTTAAGACGCTATGTAAAATTAACATTGAGAAAATTGTAAGAGAAAGATTGAGAGAGTTTGATGAAATAAAAACAAAAGAGAGATCTGTGAAATAAAAACAGAAAGAGTGATTTGGTGAGTAAAAGAATTGAGAGAATTTGTGAGTTGAAAAACAAAAAGAGAGTTGTTTAAAAATAGAAAGAGAGAATTATGAGTAAAAATAATTAAGAGAAATCAAAAACAGACAGAGAGTTTTTGTGAGCTAAAATGTTACTTTGATCATGGAAAAGCTGATTAAAATGGAATTAGAGTTAATGCTAGAGATTCAAAGTTAATGTTGTTAGGCATAAACTTACTACTAACTGCTTTGAAGTTAAAGCTGGCTTACAGGCATAAACTTACTACTGGATGTTAACAGTCTAATGCTTTCTAATAGGCATAACATTACAAACTGCTAGGTAAACGTAATGTGTTGAGGGTAGTTTCATAAATACTTTGAATTAAGGGTTTTCTATTCACTTTATTTAATCTATTTCATTCACATGATATACTCTCTAATCACAAACCCTAACTCAATTTCATCATTCATCATCAAAACCCAACAAAATGACGACCCTACAGTTTGCTGATACTCACAATTTAGTCGCGTTTTTGGCTAAACCCTCTAAAAATGAAGGGTTTGAGCAGATAGTGGATTTTCTTAATGCACACACTATTAAGTATGCACTAACGGTTAATCCTACGATCTATACTTCATGTATTGAACAATTTTAGGATACTTTTAAGGTAAAAACTATCAATGGGGAAGTACAGTTAAAAGCCCTAGTGGATGGGAAGAAGATAATCGTTACTGAAGCATCTGTTAGACGTGACCTTCAACTCAATGATGAGGAAGGTACGGATTGCTTTCCAAATGCTACCATTTTTGAAGAACTTACAAGGATGGGGTATGAAAAACTTTCACAGAAGCTTACATTCTATAAGGCATTCTTTTCTCCTCAATGGAAATTCCTTATTCATACCATTTTGCAATGCCTAAGTGCTAAGACTACTGCATGGAATGAATTTAGTAGGCACTATGCATCTGTAATTATCTGGCTTATCACAAACCAGAAGTTAACTTTTCAAGTACATATATAAAGTAAGAGAATAACTTTAGATATGCTGTTAAATTCCATTGTATCCAAGGTTTGTACAAGTCTTTTTGGATAAACAACTGGAGGGGATGTCAAGTCACAAGAGGATTTATGTTACACCCTCTCACACTAAGAATATCTTTGGAAATATGAAGAGGGTAGGAAAAGGGAATTTCAGGAAGGAAACACTTTGTTTCCAACAATGTGCAAAAACAATCTCAAATGGGGTTAGTTCACAATACCAACTTGATCCCATCACACACCTTTATTATACACTTTAAAAAAACATCAACATCTCAACCCTAAAAGAAACAAAGATCAAGAAGGCCAAAGAGAAAGGACACTAAGACTCAGCCTAGTGTTCCATACAACCAATGTTGCACGATGCGGCTATTATTATGAGGGAGAGGGATGAACGTTTGGAAAATGGCTTCCACTACTGCTACTGTCTATAGGGTTTAACATCAATAAGACCCAATCCAAGGCAACACCTAATGAACCAAGTTCCCCAGGAACTAGTTCAGGTGGTGGTCCCAGGCGCCAAGAAACCATAGGGGATACAATTGCTCAGACTATCTGAGAATAAATACTAAAACATCCATGATTCACTGCTTGCAGAGTTTAACACAGATCGAAGAGATGAGGATAGACTAAAAAACACAATGATGATGAATTTTGTTACCAAAATTGCAACAAAAGGTCCTTGACATGGAGAACACAAAGACTGCTCAAGCTTAGGAGATTACAAGTTTGAAACTGAGAGTCAAGAAGTTAGAGATGAAAGGAGGGTCAAGAACTCACAAGATTAAAATATTATATAAGGTTGGTCAATCTGCAAGAGTGATTTCTCTAAGAAGCAGTATTTTGGGTGATCAAGAGGATGCAATCCAAACAGGAGGAAATTAATGATATTGATAAAGATGCAAGATTACATTGGTTCATGAAACTCAGGGGAAGTATGGTGATGAAGAAATGTTTGATACAGATGTTCTAGATGGAGAAGGAGGTGAGTAGCAGAACATAATATTACTGTTAGAAGTATGTGAATTTAACGGTTGATGAAACACTTTGGCTCAAAAGCACTTTCATCTATTGAAAAAAGTGCAAAAGTTTAGGAAAAAGCCAATGTTGTAGAAGAGCCAAGTGAATCAATAACAACAACACCAACACTTACAACAACAACTGCTGCTATAGCAATTACAACTGTTAGCACAAGACCCAAGGCTAAAGGGCTTGTTATTCATGAAGAGGATCAAGCAACTACACCAACAGTTTCTTCACAACAACCATCACAACTCAAGGTTCAGGACAAGGGTAAAGGCAAAATGGTAGAACTTGAGAAGCCTATGAAGAAGAAAGAACTAATCAGGGGTGATGAAGAAATTGCTTCAAAGTTACAAGCTGAATTTGATAACGAAGTAAGACTTGCAAGAAAGAAAGCTGAAAAAGAAAAAGAAGCCAACATTGTTGCATGGGATAATGTGCAAGCAATGATAAATGCTCATTATCAAATGGCTAAACAAATGAAAGCAGAAGAACAAGAGGAGTTTAGTATTGAAGAGAAGTCAAAGTTGTTTGTACAACTCTTAGAAGCAAAAAAGAAACACTTTGTAGCAATGAGAGCTCAAGAATAGAGGAACAAACCACCAACTAAAGCTTAAAAGAGAAAAAAATGTCTACCTATCTAAAAAACATGGCTGGATACAAGCACAATCAGTTGAAGAATATTCAAAAGTTATTTGACAAAGCTATGAAGAGGGTAAACTCATTTGTAGATATGGATACAAAATTGGTAGAAGGCAGTGAAGTAAGAGTAGAAGGCAGTGAGATAAGAGTAGAAGGAAGCTCTAAGAGAGCAGGAGAAGAACTAGAACAAGAAAGTCACTAAAAAGCCAAAAATTAGAAGAGGATACAGAAACAACTATAGCTTCAAATACTAATAAAAAGTGTGTGTCCTTGATAAAAGAGTAAGTAGCAATTTGATAGCTATTCCTTTGGGGCAACAAGCCTTCCCAAGCATTATTGACTACAAGAATCCATAAATAAGGAAAGAAGACCATTACTATAAATCAAGGTAGGGAAGTTTAAAGATTTATTAGTCTTCAGTCATATGCTCAAAAGCTTTGACAGGGAAGATTTAGAAACCCTGTAGAAATTAGTAAAAGCTAAGCATGGATCAACAAGGCCAGAGGAGGGATATGAGAGAGTGCTATGGGGTGATCTAAAGACAATGTTTGATCCACATTTTGAAGATCAAGTATGGAGGAATCAATAGAATTACAGTGGTTAAGCATGGATAAACAAGGCCATATGAGGGATATGAGAGAGTGCTATGGGGTGATATAAAGATAATGTTTGATCCACATGTTTAAGATCAAGTATGGAGGAATCAACAAGATTATATAGTATTTTATTAGAAGCTATATGATTTATGTGGAGTACATTCATTGAGGAAGCAAAATGTACACATTCATATGCTGGTAGAAAAGAGATATCCCCTTACACCTACTACAATCACAGATATGCTAAATAGGAAGCTACAAGCTAATCATTGGAATGAAATGTGTTATTAGCTTCTTAAGCTCATCACAAAACAACTCAGAAATCAATGAAGTGTTTGGAAGCATCCTCCTGGTGATTATGAAGCTTTGAATGAAACTTGATGATTTTGAAGATGAATATCAAGTTTAGGGGAGGATTGTTGGGATTAAAAGACTTCTTGATGATCTTAAAGTTACTACTGATAAGGTTTGTGTTACTGCTGCTAAGCAAAAGTTAGTGTTGTTCATTAACTTTAATGAAAAATATGCTAAGTAGTTAGTGCTGCTAGTATAAAGTTAGTACTGGTAGTTTACAGTTACTACTGCTAGTATATATTATTACTGCTGGTGAAGATTGAAGAAAATATTCTAAGTAGTTACTACTACTTGTACACAGTTAATGCTGCTGGTGTATAAGTTACTACTGCTGGTGCTAAGTTAATGCTGCTAGTACAAAGTTACAACTGCTCAAAGATTAAGACCGCTGAAAGAGTTTCTACTATCAGAAAATGGATAAAGACAGAAGAAATGATAAAGATTGATTGGAGATCAAGATTACTTACGTGATAAGTATTAGTTATTTATAGAATAGACCATAGAGAATATTCTAAGTCTTAGAAATATATTGTAAATCGACTAGGACTCCTTGGTGTATAAAAGGAGGTCCTAGGACATAGAGTTTGATATCTTTTTGTTTTGATATCATTATAGCTTCAAGGTTTTGTAACCCTAATACTAGTTAGAGTATTCATATTAATATATTGAAGCTTTGTTTGTTAATCTGTGTGTTCATTAGAATTATTGTTCTATTGCATATTCTTATTATTGATCAAAGATTAGATTCCGTATAATCTTTGATATATTTTAAAAAGTTTCTATCATAGTTGTGTTGAATTTATCTAGCATAACTAAACCTTACACAAGCTAAGGAATTTAAGATCCATTCAAGTGGGATCAACAATTGCCCTTCTAGATATTTGTCGGAATCCATAGATCGATCCAAGCTTTAAAATACAATATATTTTAAAAATCTTGAGTAACCTGGCTTTGATACCAATTGTGGAAACTAGAAGGGGGGGTTGAATAGTTTACCGGTTTGTTTTACGTTTTAAAAGTTTGCTTTCAAAATTCTTAGATTCGAGTTGTATGTTCAACCAATCAACAATATGAATCAACAATGTAAATATCTGAACTAATACTAAATTACAGTGACAACAATATAAAGAGATAAGGAAAGGAACAATCAAACCAAGACGCCAAGATTTATAGTGGTTTGGCTACGAAGCTCCTCTTCGCCCTACTCCACTCCTCGAGTATCCAACTCAAGATTTCACTATGTCAACAAGCTCCCTTTAGGTGGAGAAAACCGTTTACACGTCGCTTACGTTATTTTTCGACACTAAGCTAAATGTTGAGTCTTAATCTTAGTTAGAACCAATCTACTACTTCACAAGCACTACATAATTACAAGATCTACACAATCGGATTTACACACAATCCGAATCATACAATTTCACAAGATAATTACTTTAGAGATTTGATACTTAGAAGAAGAGAAGAGAGATCACTAAATAACAATCCGTTTCTTGGCGAATATGAATGTTCTTCTCTTGCACTTGATAGAGATGAGAGGAGAGATAAGAAGAAGAGATTGGATCACTTGAAACAAGATCAAACAATGTTAGTGATCAAGAGATTTAGTGAGAGAAAGAAGGTTTTTAGAGAGAGAAAGAAGACTGAAAGAATTCGAGCAAAGAGGTATGTTTTTCTGCCAGAAATAGTGCAGTATTTATAGACAGGATTTCCAACGGCTAGCTGGCGGCAGTCTCGGCTGTCCTAAATAAATCTGGGGGCCGCCACTAGACTCCGCTCCTATTTTTGTCTTTTTGTGGGAAATGTTGTATCTGGTATGGAAGCTTCCATTTTGGGGAGAAAACTAGATTCAAATTTTATTATTTAAATAAAACATTTTTTTTATTAAAAAGTATTATTTATTTTGTAGAAATACTTTTGTGAAAATATAATGGTTAAGAAAGAAATATTTTCTTGATCACTAATCATGCTTAATAATTTTTTTGTACATACCTTAAGTGATCACTAATCTTAGAAATAGAATTTTACAATTAATAATTTGTAAACATTTATTTTTATCGTAAACGTTTTTACATTTTGTTATTATCAAAACGTTGAGAGGTCGAAAAATATAAATAACATTTTTAGACATTATTTGTATTAACAGTTAGCTCAAGGCATTAAGGTAAAAATAGAAGGCCATTTGGTCTTATAAATTGCTTCTTTATCACGCATATCACTTATTATCATACAAGTATGATCCTACTGCGGTAATCGTAATGATTTACAATCACAAGTTCTAGAATAAATAAAATCATCGACACACTCATAGCAAAAAGATTGAGCATAAAAGATGTATACTGTATAGAAGTAGGCTCAAATCCTCATAATTTAGTGGAAGGGATATAATATGTGCTAGCAAATGTTATCGATCCCAAAATGGATTGCAATAGTAATCGGGACACATCTCAATTTTTCACAAATCATAGATTTTACCCATGGATTAATCTAGTTATTCTAATATATATATATATCTCTCCTAAAAGTGTGAAAAACAACTAGATTACGAGGGCAAACTAACAACAACATTTAAAAATTGGCAAAAAAATAAAATTCGTGAAAATTTTAAAAAATATATCTCGTTTTCCCTATTTACTTCCCCTCACACTTAAGTTTAGCATTGCCCTCAATGCGACAAAACGAGACAAAGCATAACATAGGGAAATAAGAGTAAGAGAGAACCAGATATTCAGGCATAGCAAATGAACTTGAGCTCTATCTGCTTCTGGCATCATAATTAAGTAATCTTTACACAAATACGAAAAAAAAAAGCCAAATATTTTTGGAATTTTTTGTGGGTAAAGTAATGCTACACCCCCACACTTAGTTTGACATTGATTTTGAAAATTCTGGGTGTTAAACATGAATAATTAAAAACTTAGGAAATTGTTGAAACATACGGGTTGCCTCCAGAGAAGCGTTTATTTTATTAACGAGTCATCAGCCAAACTCATAATCCTTTTCGCTTCATTTTTCTCCGAGTGGAGATTTCTTACTCGGATCCTTTTTGACGTAAAGATAATCAACCTTGAACTATTCCCTCGCGGATTTCATATTGTTCATACAGCTTTGCTTCATTACAAGTGTTTTCCATTACGCTGTATATGAACGGTTTTTCTGCGACCCATGGCATGGTTTTGCGATACTCTGCTGGAAATGGTGCCATAAACGGAATAGCTTTCATTTTTCCTTCTCACATGAGGTGAATTTCCTCAGTTGTTAGCTCATTTATCTACTCCTCATCATGGTAAAGTTTAACACGATGTCTATTTACAATGAAGCTTCCTCCGTGTTTGTCATATAACTCGACATAACCAGATAGAAAACCATGTTTGACCACAAATGGTCCATACCAATTTGATCTGAGCTTTGGAGTTTTAAACTTGTACTTTGAATTGTATAAGAGAACTTTGTCTTCGATTTTGATATTTTTGGCTCTCAGACATTCTTAGCATGATAAGCCTTAGTTCGAGCTTTGTAGAGTTTGGAATTCTCATACGCTTGGAGTCTCAATTCATCAAGTTCATGCAATTGCAAAAATTGTTTTTCCCCAGCGATGTTGAGATCGGGATTACAACTCCTAAAGGCCTAGTAAGCACGATGTTTAATTTCGAACATTAAGTGACATGTTTTTCCGTACAACAACCGATATAGTGTAGTGCCAATTGGTGTTTTTTATGCCATATGAAATGCCCATAGAGTGTCATCAAGTTTCTTCGACCAAACAGAAGGGTTATCTTTGACTGTGTTTACGAGAATTTTATTTAAGGCCCTGTTGGTGTTTTTAACTTGGCCGCTTGTTTGCAGATGGTAAGCAGTAGCGAAACGATGATGAACTCCATATCGTTTTGAAACTTTCTCCATTTGTTTGTTATAGAAGTGAGTAACTCTGTCATCGATTAAAGCTTTTGGAATGCCAAATCAAGAAAAAAGCTTTTTGAGGAAATTGATCACAACTCGTGCATCGTTAGTGGGTAAAGCTTCAGCTTCTTGCCATTACTTGGTGCCACGTAGTCTGACTAATGACTAGAATATATTCGAAACTTATGGATTTAGGAACCGGTCCCATGAAATCTATTTCAAAATATTATCGAATATTTCAACTCACTTGGATGCTGTTTTGAGGCATCTATTCTTCCGTGAAAGCTACCAGAAGCGTTGGCAGGCCATCATTGTTATAGAACTAGTGTATTGAAGCTCTTGAAAATTGTTGGCCTATAGAAACCATCATCAAATACTTTCTTTGTTGTGGTGGAAGGACCATAGTGTCCCCCAGTAGGGTCATGATGACATTAGTCGAGAATCTTTCAAGTTTCGGCCCCGTAAACACATCTCTTGATCTTTTCTCTTTCAATTTCGTCGGTGCACATTTTGAAGAGATATAGTTCGTCCCAGAATAGTGCTTAAGTTCCGAAAAGAACTTGCATCGTTAGGCGTAAGTCAACCCTTTTCTAAAAAAATTCCAACTAGATAATTGGCGAAATCAGCGAACCATGGAATTTTATCTTCCTCGGTTGAGGGGACGTTTATTAGAGTTTCGTCAGGAAATTATATATCATTCGGTTCTTCCCTTAATTCCTCCAGATGTAGATTTTCAAGTCGTGACAAATGTCTTCCGCAACATTTTCTGCTCCTTTCTTATTTTTGATACCATTTGTTGTGTGGTGGTTAGCCAACACCCAAACCCTTCTCTCTTCCACTATAGTTCACAGCTTCCAACATATGTTCACATCTACTGACAACTCCATCATTTTCTAACACCAGCTTGCTTCTCCATCATTTTCAAAAGTTTATAACAATCCTCATTCATCTTTCCATCCAGAAGCTTCATTTTCAGCATAGTTTGACATACATTAGCTGATAAAGGATATTTTCTTTCTGCTAACATATAAATATCAGCTGAGTCTAGGTTCAAACAATGCACTCTGCAGGTTTCATAGTATCTCCAACTTAGTATCTTTTGTTGACCTGGTAAGCTCCAAACTAAATCAGTACTAAGAGGTGCATCAAACATTGTCTTCAAGTTTTCCCAAAACACCCTCTCATAATCATCTGTTGGACCCTCTGTACCATATCTCTTCATCATAATCCTGTACAATTCTATAAGATCTTCTCTTGATATTTCTTTAAGCATGGCTCCCAAGCTCATATAAACCTTATCAGTACCATTTTCCCTTACTATTTGATATACACCTTTCTTGCCTTGCTTGATGATCTTATAGCTTGCTATACTAGGGGATTTAACAGCTACAGGAACAGGATTAATTGGAACATTTGTACCTGAAGAAGAATCATCTTCTTCACTAGCTTCATCTTTTTCAGCTTCATCCTTAGCAGTGTGTAACCCTTTCCTTGCTATCTGTTTCCTTCTTTTTCCCATTTTCTTTACAGGCTCTTTTTCCTTTTCTTCTGTAGATTGTGCATCTTTATCATCAATCTTTTGCCTTTTAGTAGTTTTTGTCTGAAGCTCTTCACCAAATCTTTTCAACTCAGCCTTTGTAGCTTTAAGACTCATAGGAACAAAAGTATCAACTTGCTTAACCAGCTTATCAAATTCTTCTTTAATCTCCTCAAACTTCAACTTCTTCAACTGAGAAAGCTTCCATGTTCCTTGATTCTTCAGATAATTTGACATGTAAATCCTCAACTGTGACTGAGTCATAGGCTTACTTCTTTTTGCTTTTGCCCTTTCTTCTGCAAAGTATTTCTTTCTTTGATTTACCAAGTCCACCATTCTCTTTGCAAAGTCTTCTTCAGACATATCTTTTGCTATAACACTTTTTGCTAACTCTGCATTTGCCTCAAGCTTAGCTCTAATAGCATCCCAATCTTCTTCAGTATAATGTTGAGCTTCAAACTGAACTTGAGCTTTTCTTTGCTTTTGTTGCTCAGTTAACTCTTCTTCTTCTGCCAATCTTTTAGCCAATAAAGCATCCAAATGAACTTGTTTGGCAGTTTCTTCTTCCTCTAGATTTTGCAATCTTATGGCTTCTGCAAGACTAGCTTCTTCTTGTTGAATTTGTTCTTTAGTTCTTTTGGGAGCTTGAGTCTCTTCAACAATCATTTGAGCTTTTCCTTCCCTTTGGCCTCTATCAGAACTAACTGGTCCACTACCAGTACTAAATCCTAAGCCACCAGTATTAACTAAGCCACCAGTATTAACTTCTTCAAAGCCAGTACTAATGTCTTCAAAGTCTTTTCCCTTGAACTCTTTTCTCCTCTTGTATCTTTTACCCTTATCAACTGATTTTGACCTCTGAGAAGCAACCTTTGACAGAGTTTTAGCTGCTTCCAAGGTTGTAGGGCTGATTTCTTCTTCCTGAGCCTCTCCTGAAGGTTTAGTAGGAGTAACAAAAGAAACTAGAGGATCATCATCAATGTCCTTAAATATCCTCCCCTGATCCTCTGGTTCTTCATCCTCTGATGTAGTTAGAACCACATTTCTTCTTTTGAGAATATTTTCCAATTTCTTGACCTTCTTTACCAACTTCACAATGGCTTTCCCCATGGTCTGCTTAGTCTGCTTGAGCTCTGTCTCTAAACTATCAACCTTTGTGATCAAAGTAGGAACCATATGAAGGAGGTCTTCCGCTGTCAAAGATCTTGCCTCTGGCACATGAGGGTGAGAAGGATACTGATATTGTGGAGCTTCTGGTTCCTGTCTTGGTGAGAGTGGTTGGTGTTCAGTTGATGGTTGGTCAAAGGTGTGCTCAGTGGGTTCATTGTTAGGTTTAGGTGAAGGTGATGTCGGGTGAGTTGTTGGTTCAGGTACATGTGTAGGTTCAACTACAGGTGTAGGTTGAGATGTTGATGGTAATGGTTCAGAAGATGATGGTTGATCCTCAGCTTGATCTGCTGGTCCTGCACTTTGATCAACAACAGGCAATAAAGGTCTTGGTGCCCCCATAAAACTACTTTTCATGTTTCCAAAAATCGTTTTGGTCAAGGCCACAGCCAAATAAGGGTGTTTATTCTCAGTTTGTAGTTCCAAAATCATTTGTAAAAAGTGAGGGTACATCAAAAACTTTGTTTTACTTTTCAAATTAGCCACCATTCCATCAAAAATCAATTTTGAAAACTTATAAACCCTGCCAGTGGAAAGACAAATCAAAGCAGTTGCAATATTGCTACTAAATTGATCCCATCCACCACTTTTAGGGCTTATGCAGTGTAAAATATAATGGACCAAGAATCGCCATTGGGGTGTGAAAAAGCTTTTCCAAAAAGTAAAAGAACCATCAGTTGGATACCCCATATTCCTCATTCCCTCAAAAAACTCAGTATTTGGCAACATAGAAATCCCTGAAGCATCAGCTAATTGAAGCATACTTTGAACAGATGCCTCAGTGATTGTATACTCAAGAGTATCTATGGTTGCTCTTAGTTCTAGAGTCCCATCAGCAAGAGTTGAGGCAGTTGCAGTCTGCCAAAACTGTTTGACTAGGGAATCATGGATAGTAGGATTGTGAGTCAAGGCATACCTGATATGCGAGCCTTTTAAGAAATCTACTATCTCTGCAAACCCTGCACTTTCTTCAGGTTTCTTTAAGAATCCCACTTGGTTATGCTTGTCGCAGTATTTCAGTGAAGCCATTCTTTTGAAATTGTAGTAACGAGGTTGTGATTTTTGGTGATTAGCAACTGGGTTTGACGCGTTTTGGTAACTTAGTACTGATTGGAACTGCTAATTGACTTTATATGCAAAAAATAATGAATTTCAATTATCCCTCCGAGAAAATAGGCTCTTTTTAATGAAGAAAACTATTGTAGGTGAGATAAAACAGTAAATATCCAATTTTGTATCATTATCCGCTTAAATATCCCCGCAATTTGCTCTAACGGTTATATTTAGAGAAAAGTCAAAGTTGTGAGACCAAACAGTACTAACGACTAGTTACCAGTATTAATATTGGCCTACCAGACTTAAGTCTGGTCAACCAGTATTAACAATATATTGTCAGAACTAACAATAAGCTTACCAGTATTAACTAGTAAACTACCAGAATTAATAATGACAATACCAGAATTAACTTTTTCACAACTTCAGTGCAACTTTAATCCACGCTCCAATCCTCCATGCAATCCAAGTATAACCTGAAAATGTTAAGCCACACACAAAATATACTACAAAATGACTTGAAAACACTTATTACTACTAGGTCTATGACTACTAGAATTAATATAACCTATCATAATTAAGTCTACTATCTAGTATGACTAAATTTACAAACTATACATTTAATCCTCCCCTTAAATGTAGCTATGGATTTATCATACCAATATTAACCACTAAGAAATGAAACCTTGGTCCATCAAAAGCTTTGGTCAATAGGTCAGCTACATTAAAGTCTGTGTGAATTTTCTCCACCTTAATGAGCTTCTTTTCATAAGAATCTCGTATAAAGTGGTGTCTGATCTCTATGTGCTTTGTCTTGGAGTGATACACCGGATTCTTCACAATGCATATTGTGCTTTCATTATCAATGTGGATTTTGGTATTCATAAAATTGAAACCATAGTCCAACATTTGATTCTGAATCCACAACACTTGTCCACAGCAGCTTGCAGCAGCTACATATTCAGCTTCTGTTGTAGAGGTAGCCACTATGGTTTGTTTCTTGCATTGCCAAGAAATTAATCTGCTTCCAAGAAATTGACAACCACCAGTTGTGGATTTCCTGTCAAGATTGGCCCCAGCATAGTCACTCTCTGAGAAAGCTTCCAGGTCAAAAGATGATTCTCTAAGATACCATAAGCCCAAATTAGGTTTGCCCTTAAGGTACTTAAAGAGTCTCTTCACAGCATTTAGGTGTGAAGTCTTAGGAGTGACCTGAAAACGAGAACAAACACATACTGCAAACATTATATCAGGCTTAGAGGCAGTTAAATACATGAGAGAACCTATCATGGATATGTATAAGTGTACATCCACATCATCAGCTTCCTCATCTTTTCTCAATGCCATCTTGGTCTCCATAGGGGTTATTGCAGTTTTCACACTAGTAAGGTCAAACTTTTTCAGCATGTCTGCAACATACTTGTCTTGAGAAATGAAAATTCCATCTGTCTTTTGTTTGACTTGCAATCCAAGGAAGAAGATGAGTTTACCCATAGAACTCATTTGAAATCTGCCTTTCATCAAGGCCTCAAATTCGTCACACCAAGACTTTCTAGTAGAGCCAAAGATGATATCATCTACATACACTTGAACCAGCATGATATCCTTCTTGTCTTTCTTAATAGATCCTGTGGTGGCATGGAATGGAGATTGATAACTTAAGGGGAAGATCTTAAGTTAAGGGGAAGGAGTTTACAAAGGAAGATTGTTTCATTCAGGGAGATCCATGATCTCAACTTCAAGGAAAGTTCATGCAAGAATTTTTTGTTTTGTCATCATCAAATAGGGGAAGATTGTTATGATTTACAGATTTGATGAGACAAAAGAACAAAAGAATGAAACAAGAAGGACTAATTCAGCATTATGGGATTCTAGAAGACTTGAAGTCAAACAGTAGTTATCTTCTCATTTAATGCAGTCAAACAACGATTAATGCTGATTGAAGATTAATTACAACTTGAAGATTAATGCTGATTTAGTTTCCTAATTATTTAGTCAACCATATTAAATACATTGACTAAGTATTTAATACAATTGTTGACTGGAATTAGTTTTCTTTGTAAGTCTTGATCTCTCCCTATATAAAGAGATCATAGACATAGGTTTAGTGCATCCAGAAATATAGAGCTCTCCCAATGAGAGTCTAGTAAACGTGTGCGTGTGTGTAGACAGTAGTTAGTTAGTTAATAGTTATTTAGCTAATAGTGGTAGTTCCAAAGTATAGATTTGGGTCAAGGTGAAAACGTATGATAATAAAACCTTGTTTGATAATATACCGTTCTTATTATTCCGCTGTGCATATTTATATTATCTGTAAAACATATCCTAGATGGGCTTGTTGTAAATCCTAAGAGGGGGAATGGGACTAACAGCTACTCCTGTTGGTAAGATTGATGAAAATCAATAACCATACCCCTCTTCAACATAATAACGCTTCATCAAGAAAATCCCTTTCTGAGGCTTGTTAAAGATTGTGAGCTCTGGCATATCTGAATCATCTTGAGCAGCAGGTTGAGTATTAGCTAGTTCACTACCAGAATTAACTGAGTTAGTACTGGTAGCTTTGTCAATAGTTACTTCCCTTAGATGCTGTTGAGCAAGTTGATCCGAGTTTCTTCTAAAAGCTAGAATTGCAGGAGTATCTTCTAAAATGCCAGTAGAAAAAGCTTCCTTCTCTTGTGTTTGAAGGTTTTGAAGTTCTATCAAAATCTTCTCTTCCTTTGAATTAGTGATTTGTATTGTCAACTGATATTACTACTGCTCGGGCTTAACGAATTATTTATGTTGCTGGTTCGTGTTTAATGCTACTGCTTCGTGTGTTAGTACTGCTAGTATTAAATAAGTTTGTACTGCTAGCCTTATACGATAACGGATAACACACAGCTTGGTTCTCGGATAGGACAAAGATTCGCATTTAAATTAAAAGGCTGATTTGGATTTATTGAAGATGTGATTACGAAGATGATTGATTATCACTTATTTGATGTTGTAGTTGAGTTTCACAGGTGCGTGTTCTTATCATATCTTAAAGTGGGTGTTACACTTTAAAGATAACTTGTTCGTTTTATATGGTGTTGACGAAGACTTAAAGAATCTAAATGTGTGATTTTTCTTATGATGCTCAATGCGCACATTGGCTATCACTTAAAAGGAGTTTACGTTGTAGTGCTCTAGTCAGTCATCATCTAGTTGAGGATTATTTCCAAGAGGTTGCGGTCTGACTTATACTTCTGTTCAGTATAAGTTTGGAGTATCGTGGCAGAAACAAGACATAGACACAAGTTTGGATATTCAACTTCGCTTCATCAAATTCGTTATACTCTGTTTTCACTTCAACATTAATCACTACAAAAGGCTACAGTATTGAAGATGTCTTCATGCACAGTTTTCAGTGGAAGGTCAATTTCTACTGATAGTCATTATTAATACTGCTAGTTTAAAATTTCTAATGCTTGAGTTTATTATTTGTGTTGAAACTTTCATAGGCGGTAATTTTGAGTAAGTGGAAAGCTTAGATTAAAAAGTTTTGATATCATGATTTGAAAGTTGTGTAAAGATCAAAGTTGCTTCTAATGGTCCCTATATTAGATTGAAGACAAAAAAGGGGAAGATGATTATATGATTAGCAAATGTATATGATCCCGTGGTGATGAATGAGATTGATAACTTAAGGGAAGCAGTTTTCAAAGGAAGATTGTTTCATTAGGGACGATCCCATGATCTCAACTTCAGAGGATGTTCGTGCAGGAATTTGTTTGTTTTGCACCTCATCAAATAGGGAGATTGTTGGGATTTACAGATATGATGATACAAATGAACAAAAGAATGGAAACAAGAAGGTACAATTCAGCATTATGGGATTCTAGATGACTGAGTCGAACATTGTTATTCTTCTCATTTAATGCGTCAAATAGCGATAATGCTGATTGAAGATCTCATTCAATGCAGTAAAACTCAATCGGATTAATGCTGATTGAAGTTACTTTACAACTTGAAGATTAAAGATGATTTAGTTCTCCTAATTATTTAGTCATACCATATTAATACATTGACTATAGTATTTAATACTAATTGTTGACGGAAATTAGTTTTCTTTGTGAGTCTTTGATCTCTCACCTATATAAAGAGATCATAGACATAGGTTCTAGGTGCATCTAGAACATAGTGATCTCCCAATGAGAGTCTAGTAAACGTGTGTGTGTGTCTGTGTACACAGTAGTTAGTTAGTTATTAGTTATTTAGATAATAGTTAGTTAGTAGTTCCAAAGTTAGATTTGGGTCAAGGTTGAAAATGTATGATAATAAAAACCTTGTTGGATAATATACTGTTCTTATTATCGTCTGTGGCATATTTTATTTCTGTAAACATATCCTAGATTGGGCTTAAAAGATCTCGCAATGGTTCAGAGCTCGAGGCTCTTAATCTTGGATCACAAGGTTCTGACGTATACTGCTCAGAAGCGTGGTAGTATTGGTAAAGTGTGCTACATGGGGATGATCATACTATTAACGGTGGACATTAGGTTGCTTGTGTATTTGTTAATGCAGCCCAAAGTAAATTCATTGATTGTTTTCTACTATCAACAGTAATTAAGTGTTAAGGGGACGTCACATTGAGGATTTGTTAAACGAGCGAAAGGTTAACTTAATAATGATACACTTTTTTTAGTACTGCTAGTATTGGCTTACAAGAAATTGACTCACTGCTAGCTTTGTTAATAATAATACTAGTAGTAATTCGAGATGTTAAGGATGCTCGTGGTACTTGTGTGGGTTGCCAAGAGATGATTTTGTATTGTCAACTGATATTACGATCTGATCAGGCTTAACGTAATTATTTATGTGCTGGTTGTGTTTTAATGCTACTTGCTTTGTGTGTTTAGTATGCTAGTATTAAATGTGTTGTACTGCTAGTCCTTTGCGATAAACGGTAAACACACAGCTTGGTTCTCGGATGGGACAAAGATTCAATTAAATTGAAAAGGCTATTTTTGGATTTATTGAAGATGTGATTACGAAGATGATTGATTATCACTTATTTGATGTTGTAGTTGAGTTCAAAGGTAGATGTTCTTATCATATCTTAAGTGGTGTTCTCTTTAAAGATAACTTGTTCGTTTTTTTATGATGTTGACGAAGACTTGAAGATCTAGGAATGTGTGATTTTTCTTATGATGCTCAATGCTCACATTGGTATCACTTAAAGGGAGTTCGTTGTAGTGCTAGTGTATCATCTAGTTGAGGATTGTTTCAAGAGGTTGCGGTCTACTTATACTTCTTGGTTCAGTATAAGTTTGGAGTCACGTGAATAAACAAGACTTAAGACACAAGGAGTGAAGAAAATGGTGTTTAAGGATGATGAGTATAAGGTGAAAGTGGTGAAGGGGATTGTTTATGGTCCTTCGGATTTTAAGAAGTTAATGATGTATCTAAGGTTAAGATCTACCACAATAGTATCCTTATAGCATGGTTATTAAGATAAAGTAGAAAAGTTTTAAATATCAAGAAAATTCGGTATTTTGGGTCTGGACTCTGATCATCAAACTTGTGGATCTACCATATGGTGGATTCGTGGGTCGCAGGTTTCAACAAAAATGATCAGAAGTGCAATTTGCACCCAGAAATCAAAACAAATTATCATTGCCAAAGTATTCATTATTACACTACCATATAATCATCCCATAAAGCATATCAAGATAAATTGAGTACGTAGTTTCAACATACATAGACCAAAGTTATCAATTCACCAATATCCTAATATAGAATTCATAACCAAAGAAGCAGATAACCACATACCACAAGAACACATAGTCATAACACAAATAAGATCATTTTTTATTCTTTAAGTACTTGGTGATGGTGCCAACATAGCGGTTTAAGAATTTGAAACATTCCTCTCTTCTCTCGTTGGGCTTTGGTCAGATCCTCACTGTCGGATAGTTCATCATAGAACTCAAGAAAAGATGGTGCTTCATTGTCATTGGATGATGAAGATGAAGATGAGATTATCGAGGAAGAGGTGGTACTCTTTAACTTTTCCTTGCAAGGATTCCTTGAAATGTCTAAAGGATCCATGACATGTTCATGGAACATGAACCTAGCATGCGAGACACATGGCTTAAGGGATCTTATTTGGAAGTCGTGACCGGTAAGGCGATTCAAAAAGCATGGCATTGGATATGGTATCTTATTTAGTTTATTGACTTCCTACTTGTTGATAAATGAGCATTGAAGTGAAGTTGAACTTTCTTTTGATGGTTAAATAGTAAAGCATGTATGAATTAATGCGTTTACTTATTTATTTGCCAAGGGAGCAAAAGAAATTTTCCCTAAAGAAAAGTTCTCATCCTCTCAACTCGGGACGAATTTCATCAAGGTGGAGTTTGTTGGGTCTCTTTGAAGTTGTGTTTGAGTGGTTCTAGGAATGGTGATGTTTCTTTTAACAAGATCATGCTTGGGGCCAAAGAAATTGCTATTGGGATGATCATCAAGAGAATTTAGTGACCATTTTCTTATATAAAAGGTATCTAGAGCGTATGGAGTTTGAAGGATTCGGGAGTGTTGTGATGAAGTTAGCTTAAAGGAGAATTAACTAAGTGTGAATTCAATGTAAGGATGTAGCTCCTCATCTCTTTTGACTTCAAGACTATGATAGAATTTAACTACAAATCTAGGACATATGGGTTTCGTTAAGGTGGAGTAAAGGCTCGAGGCCTATAGCTTGAAAGTATGGAAGCATGTTGTTTTCAGCAATGAACGATGAAGTAACGATTCTTCCTTCGTGGAAGAGACATTTTTCAAGAGTACGGTAAGACTCCCTAAGTTCATCATCCATTTGTCTTGTCTGATGGACTCTAGGTTGATATTCTTTAGTTCGTTTGCAATCCATTTGATTAATGTATGTTGTGATTTAACCTATAGATAAATAGTAATGACTATATAACGAAAAATAAGATTGCAATACAAATTCTAAGTACTTGTCTCATTTAGGCTTCATGTGTGGGTGTGTTTGCTTGGACCCAACAAAAGCATAGTAACGATTAATACTAGGTTTAATAAGCAACCTTAATGCACAAACCAGTTTGATATTGCTCTAGATTGAATGGATATAAGCAATGCTTATGGATTAAGAACCTTATGTATACATTCATGAGATCTAATGTATGAAGAAAAAGTTTTTGTGTTGTATTAACAATGTAGTTAAATAACCCTTGTTTTGAAAAGTTCCTAAAAATGAGGTTTTATTCAAAAATTATGGGACTTGGGGCTTTTTGGCGAAAATGATTTTTGCTAAATCGCTTCAATTATGCTTTCTAAGTATCATAATAGTTATACATTGCTATATCTTAGTTCTAATTGTGTGAAAATGATAAGAAAAAATAAAATCCCTAAATTATGTGATTTGATTAAATCAAACCCTTTAGATATGAAATTAAATAGAAAATAAGATGAAATCACTTACAATAGTTGTTATAGATTGATGATTTGTTAATGATCTTGTAGATCAATTGCTCCAATTGCCTTCAATTGTGATTTAGTTTGGAGGGTTTGTGTGTTTTAGTTCGTGGGTGTGTTTGTATAATAATAGTTGTGGTCCCAATTTGTTTAAAATCTGTTATTTACCCGCGATCTGAGACTCACGGATCCACCTAAATAAAGCTTCGGATCTCTTATGGTGGACTCTTGTGGTCCGCAGGTGTCCACAAATACGGACAGAGTTGATTTTCGAGCAAATTGAGATATGGTGTTATGTTTTTGGCAATTGGAATATGTTATATTTACTATTAGGAGTATGTGATATAATTTTCGGAGTCGACGGTCAAGTTTTGAGTGAACCGTGCAACTTGTCGTGAGTTTCCCGATGGAATTTCAACGTAGTCGATCCTACTAGGAGTGTGTTATCTTTTAGCATAATTTTGACCATTACTAATAACACAATCATTTATGAACATTTAGACTCAACAAAACATCGTCAACACAAGTGTGAGTTGTAATTTGATGATTGTTCTTTTTGTCATTTTCAATCGATTTTGTAATTTCATGTATTGACCATACATGTAGATTTTGAAAATATCTATGGTCATTTTATTGATATTTTCTTTATCTAATAAAATTCTAATCTCGATTATGTTCACGATTGGAAGTTTTGTAATTGGAACTTGTAATGAGAATTAACATCTTTTGAATAATGATTAATTACTTCATTAAAATTTCCGCTTACGATTATTTTTGGGATGATGAAGGATCACTATCCATGATAAGTTCCATCATTCCTAATCCTAATCTTAAATAATTAAATACTTCACGTTTTAATGGTTTAGTAAATATATCGGCTATATTATCCTCGGATGCAACTTTCTCGATAGAAATATTGCCCTTTTGGACGTTGTCGCATAGAAAGTGATGACGTATTTCTATATGTTTAGTTCTAGAGTGTTGTACGGGGTTTTTGCTTAAGTCGATAGCGCCTTTATTGTCGCACATAATCGGAACGTCGTCGAGGCGTATGCCATTGTCGATGAGAGCTTGTTTCATCTATAGTGCTTGTTGACATGCCTTTCCGATGGAGACGTATTCGGCTTCGGTCGTGGAGATAGCAAGGGCCGTTCGTTTCTTAGCGAACCAAGATGTTAAACAACATCCCATGAACGTATAAACGCCACTAGTAGTTTTGCAATCAACGTAATCACCCGCGTGGTCAGAGTCGACATAAACTATAGTTTCTGTTCCAGTTCCTTTCGGATACCATAATTCTAAGTGACTAGTTCTTCTAATATACCTAAATATACGCTTAACGACTTCTAAATGGGTAGTCTTAGGATTTCTTAGAAACGAGCACATATGCAAACACTAAACATAATATCGGGCCCACTTGCAGTTAAATAAAGTAAACTACCAATCATACCTCGATATTTAGAGCTATCCACGTAGTCGGCTTCATCGTCCTTAGTGAGCTTGATCTCCGTTGACATCGGCTTCTTGGTTACTTCTTTAACATATCCTTGATGTACTTGGATTGATTAAAAAATATTCCGTCTTCCATTTGTTTGATTTGAAGACCCAAGAAGAAGTTCAACTCCCCCATCATACTCATCTCAAACTCGTCGTGCATGATTTTAAAAAAAAAAAAAAATAGAGAAAAAAAAAAAAAAAAAAAAAAAAAAAATAAAAGACAAAAAAAAAAAGAACATCTTTTACATCTCCTTGATGTACTTGGATTGATTGAAAAATATTTCGTCTTCCATTTGTTTGATTTTTAGACCCAAGAAGAAGTTCAACTCCCCCATCATACTCATCTCAAACTCGTCGTGCATGATTTTTGCAAAATCATCACATAAGTTTTGACTCGTAGAACCAAATATAATGTCGTCGACATATATTTGAACAATGATAAGATGTGATTTTGATTTCTTAGTAAAAAGTGTATTATCGACCATTCCCATTGAATACTCGTGTTTTATCAAAAATGCTTTTAGTCTATCATACCAAGCTTTGGGAGCTTGCTTAAGACCATACAAAGCCTTTTTAAGTTTATAAACATAGTTTGGTTTTTGAAAATCAATGAACCCCGGAGGTTGAGCAACGTAAACCTCTTCGTTTATAAAACCATTTAGAAAAGCACTTTTTACATCCATTTGATATAATTTAAAATCATTTGCACAAGCAATAGCAAGAAGTATTCTAATCGACTCTAATCTAGCTACCGGAGCATATGTTTCATCATAATCTATACCTTCTTGTTGATTATATCCTTGTGCTACTAATCTAGCCTTATTTCTAGATACTATACCGTTTTCATCTAATTTATTTCTAAAGACCCATTTTGTTCCTATGACGGATTGACTTATAGGTAAAGGGACTAATTCCCAAACATCATTAGCTACAAATTGATTTAGTTCTTCTTGCATAGCTACAACCCAACTTTCATCTTTTAATGCTTCATTGACATTTTTGGGTTCTATTGTAGATATAAAACAAAAGAAATTACTATGATTTTGGGCTTGAGATCTTAAGGTTCTTTGATTAAGATTTCCTATGACTTGATCTAGTGGATGATTTTTGGACTCTTTAATGTTAATGATTTCGTCAACTTCTATCGACTCATCTTCTTCGTTATTAGTATTTACTATTTTGGTATTCTTTCTAATGGCTTCTTCTTCACCAACATCATCATCAACCAATGGTGATAATTTGGTAGGAGGAGGACTTTCATCGAATGTCACGTTGAGTGATTCTTCGACTTTCATTGTATGTTTATTTAATACTACATAAGCTTTACTATTTTGAGAATACCCTAAAAACACCTTCGTATGACTTTGGATCAAACTTGGTTAGATATTCTTTAGTATTCAAGATGAAGCACTTGCTTCCAAATACTTTGAAATATTCTAAAGAAGGTTTCCTACCTCTAAATATTTTATAAGGGGTTTTTCCTAGTATTGGTCGAATTAATATTCTATTTAGTATATAAGTTGACGTATCAACGACATTACACCAAAACTTTTGTGGAATGGATTGTTCATTAAGCATAGTCCTAGACATCTCTTGTAAGGTCCTATTCTTTCTTTCTACTACCCCATTTGATTGTGGAGTATGTTGAGCTGAGAATTTATGAGTAATGCCTTGTGCATCACAATAAGCTCCAAATTGTACTTCATTATCAAATTCCCTACCATGATCCGTTCTAATAGCTATTATAGATCTACCTAGTTGGTTTTGAATTTTTCTACTTAATATTTCAAATATCTCAAAAGCTTCATTTGTAGTCTTTAAAAATCTAGTCCATGTATACCTAGAATATTCATCTACTACTACTAAGATGTATAAATTACCTCCATAGCTTTTAATTGCCGATGGACCAAATAAGTCCATATATAATAATTCTAAGCATCTTTTAGTGGAATCCATATTTTTAGCTTTATGACTTGCATGAGCTTGCTTCCCAATTTTACAAGCATCAGAAAAATGTTTATCATATTTTAGCTTAGGTAAGTTTGTATCTAATTCTTTAGATGACAACGATTGAATTAAACGCATATTTGCGTGACTAAGTCTTCTATGCCATAAGGTAGAGTTATCCACTACCGTGGTGAGACATTTGTCTTGAGACTTATTTCCTAATTTCATTAGTATTTATAAACTATTTTTTCTTAATTACATTTCCTATAATTTTGCCATCTTTAATTATTTTACTACCTTCTTCCGTAAATAAGACTCTACACTTATTATCACAAATTTGATCGACACTAAGTAAATTAAACGCTAAGTTGTCTACGTGTTGTACATTAGATATAGTAAGAGAGTCGTTAGAGATCGTACCTTTTCCTATGATCTTTCCTTTTAAGTTACTTCCAATGACAACAATACCTCCGTTGTATGCTTTGTAGGTAGAGAATAGACTTTTGTTACCGGTCATATGTTTGGAGCAACCGCTATCTTTAATCCATTCATCCAGCTCTAAACACATTCTCAAGCATACCTATTTCAACAAAAAAAAATCAAGTGTTTGGTCCTCAATATCTCATGGGTTCGAAAATGTTAGTGTTGTACATCCCTTGCAATTGTTGCAATTGATTGGGATATTGAAATGGGATACAATTTCCCATGTGTACAAAACCTTGACTTTGGTTGTTATTCCAATTCATGAGATAGAAGTTTTGGGGAATTGGTTCTCTAGAGTTTCTTCTAGGTTGAGGTGTGTTATGTCTTGGTTGTGAAAAATTATTTCTTCTAGGTGGAGGCATTTTTGACCTAGACTCGGTTTTGACGTAACCCAAACCGCTTTTAAGTGATGGTTTTAAAGATGGTTTCTTTGACTCTTCAATCTTATTATGTATTAGTTTCTTTCTAGTAAAATCTGATCTTGAAGACATAGGCGGGCTAAAAACGTGTTCTCCCGCTTTTCACTATTTGACAGATCTACGGATCCAGATATGGTGGATCCGTACGCCTTTATGGTGCATTCGTCAGGTGCAAATTCAGCGGACGACCCAACCAAGTTTATGGGTTTGGTTCCGCTTGTTGATGCTTTACTACTATCGAATCCTAGACCTATTTTATGACTAGATGACTTTTGACTATTTAACATTTCTCTTAGTGAATTAGCGCTTTTATCAAATTTTACAAACTTAACTTGAGTTTCCTTAAGTTTAGCGTTTTCTAACTTGAGTTCTTGACATGACTTACACGCAATATCAATTTCTTTATTTCTCTTAAGTTTCTTAATTTTATCGTTCAACTCTAAAGTTTATTTTTCTAAAAGATCCATTTTAGTTTTCAAAATTTTATTCTTGTTGATGATTTTTAAGCTAATTTCACACAAGTTATCATATTCTATTTGCATACTATCATCATTAAGAGAAGAAGCATTATCACTATACTAAGAAGAGTTAAGAGTTACCTCATTTGACGATTGAGCCATGAGACAAGCTTTATCGTTAGTTTTATCCTTGGCGTCATTTTCGCTATCGCTCCAAGAACCTCCAATGAAAGCCTTTTGATCTTTGTTGCGAGGTGCTTTTCGACAATCGGCAATGAGATGATTTGGACCACCGCATCTAAAGCATTTTCGATCACTCTTTCATTTCTTTTCATCCCTTTGTCGGAATGACTTATTTTCTTCTCTTGGTTGCCTAACGAATTTACCCTTTCTTTTAAAGAACTTTTTAGAGTTCCTTACGGCCATAGCATATTTTTCGTCATCACTTCCGGATGTCGAAGTTTCATCATCACTAGATTACTTTCTCTTAGCTTTCAAAGGTTAATGGACTTAACTCTTTTCCTTTTTGCTCTATAGATTTCGGATATCTTTTTTCCATTGCAAACTTCATTGTTACTTTTTAGTTATTACCGATAAGCTCGTCTAGAGCTAGTGATGACAAATCTTTCGATTCTTCAATTTCTATGACCTTTGCTCTCCATTTAGGATGTAGAGCCCTAAGAAACTTTCTAACATAGTTCTTGCTAGAGAAACCTTCATCAAGAGCTTTAAGACTAGTAATAATAGTGTTAAATCTAGCAAAACCGCTATTAATAGATTCTTCTTCAAGGATAGTAAATTGTTCATATTGTTGAACAAGAAGATCAATTTTATTATCTTTACCTCAGGGCTATTACCTTGATGTGTGATTAACAACGATTGCCAAATATCTTTAGCCGTTTTACACATAAAAATTCTTTCATATTCCTTTTTAGGTAAAGCATTATAAAGAACCATTTTAGCTTCATTATTTTTAGCAAGTTTCTTTTTAAGATCGTCGGATTGTTCTTCAAAGGGAACAACCTCTAAAACTTGGGTATCTTTGTTTCGGGCAACCAGTGGAAAATCACCATTCAAGATAATATGCCAAAGATCTAAATCTTTTGCTTTCACATAAGTTTCGAATCTATTTTTCTAATATATAAAACAATCGCTTTCAAAAAGTGGTGGTCTTTGCATAGATTTGCCTTGTAGGTATTTATCCGAATCCATAGATCGATTCAAGCTTTAATGTATAATATACGTTAAAGATCTTGGGTGACCTTGGCTTCTGATACCAATTGTGGAAACTGGAAGGGGGGTTAACACCCTGTGTTTTAGGGTCATTGATGTCGTCAATAAGTTCGTTATTTATTTTTAGTATTGTACGCGTTTGCTTTTAAGTTTAAAGCGTTAAGTTAAATCGCGTACGTTAAAAATTAGCGTTCAATGTAAACGGGCGTCAAACGATTAAATGTTTACATCAATCAAGTATTAAATAATTATTTTGAGAATAATTATGGTCGTTGTTTATTTTATTTTTATCGGTTACGTAAATTATGTACGTTTCGCGATAAAGTACGTTTAGGCATACCCGGAACCACCAAAACTTTTCTACGCTTCAACAAATACCCACTTTTATACCCAATACATAAAAGTTACAAAAATATATCATATATATCATACATGGGACGAATTTGTTGCAATTTATACAAGAAAAATGAAATAAATCTTTCAACTAGGTCTTTGTACCATATCATCTCATTAAACCTTACCATACTTTGTTTCCTTGACCAAAGACCATGACCAAGTCTTCCTTAAGACCCTCTCTTTGTCTCCAAGACCAACTATTGCATACTTTTGACTAAGTTACTCATATATACTAGTATACACATAAGAGAAATCATACATATGCAAAACACTTGGTAAAAATCACAAAAACTCCTCCTTTGTGCTCTAGCCAACCCACGGCTCAAACACCCCTTTGTACCAAATCCATATCAAATTTTCTACCACCTATACACACCTACATACATCATTCTTAAGACATTCTAAGATGTTTCCAAGCATTGGCTAACCATTTGCAAGTGTTGAAGCAATAAATCAAGATTAGGGTTTTCATTTGGAAACTAGGGCTTTCTTGGTTATAATCTTGGGTTTAAAGTCTAAACTGGTTTAGCACTTACTTGTCATCATCATACATCATCCCATTAAGGTTATCTAAAGTCTTTAACTTTTCATTTATATGATTATAGGTATATGTGATGCTTATGTAGTAAAATCACCATTAGGATATGTTTAACTTGTAAACATGGATTTTCTTGTAAATATAGTTTTATGAACTTATACACATGTTCTATGGATGTTAATATGAAGTTATAAATGGGTACATAAGTGTTTTACAATCTTGGTTAAGCTTAAAAATTATTAATGCAAAATTAGGGTTTTTAATGGTTTACTTAGAAAGCTACAAGTAAAAGGTGTAAATGACTTTGTTATCAAAATATGTTAATTTTGTTTCATGGACTTTTTGTACATGTCATAATGTATGATAAAAAGGATGTTATAAAAAAGTATAAGACTTACATACTATGGGTTTATGTGTAAAATGATTTTGTATAAAGTAGTGATTAAAGTATACTTATGAAGATTATGGTTTAAAAGTGATATTATGGACTTAATGACTTGGACAAATGGACAAATTTTGGACTTATGGACTATATAATATATATGATATAGTATATTAAGAGTGTGGGAAAAACTTGTGGAAATTACTTAGTTAAAAAGTATATAAAACAAGTTTAATAAATAAGTAAATATATAGATATTAAGGGGCTGTTTGGAATCGAATTCCAAATAGTGGATATTATGTTTTATAAATATTCTACATCTCGTAACGATTCCGAAAAGGTAAGAAACTTGTCAAACGGATAAATAACGAAAAAGTTACGCTAATTACGAGTTATACGTTAATTAATCGGGTTTATAAAATAAACTCTTTATAAAAAATCTTATAAAACAGCAAGTTGGATATTTTTAACGAATAAAACACATTTTTAGGATTCTAAAATGATAAGAATCATGATTTTTCAATTAATAATGAAGAAGTTATGAATTTCGCGGAATATTCGGGGGCCTGTAATTAAAAAGTTGTATAAAAATAATTTTATAACTTATGAACAGTATTAACATATTCATGACAAAACTTATTTTTTTAAACCTTATAAATTGATAGAATTTTCAATAACGAGAACGTGCTCGAAAGAATCGCTAAAAACGAAGCTATAACGAATAAAATACGACGTTTACGCAGAGTTACTTGAGTTAAGTTATTAAAAAATGAATTTATAAATGGTTATGAATTAGTAAATCTCATGTTCATCTGAGACATGAAATTTCAAAAATGTCATATTTTGATACGTCGTCTTATTACGAAAGCGTGGACGTAAGAAACGCGAGAAACGGACTTGAAACGCGAAAGTTATGCCATATTTACTAGAATGATATTTATAAATGTTTTACAATTATAAATATGTTTTCATAATTACTAATAGATGGTGATGTAGCTACATTAAGAACATGCAATATAATTCTTGCGGTCCTGCATATTATGATTTATCAAACCTATGAATTCACCAACATTATTGTTGATGTTTTAAAGCAATGTTTTCAGGTGGTGAATAGGCACGAGATGCCAGGGACACATTGGTGGTTTTGATTTGGATATCATGCATTAAAGATTTTGTCGCATTACATTTTGTATAACTGTTATGGGCTAGAAATCTTTGTATTTTGAACAAGTGGACAAGTGAAGCTTCGGCTTATGTAACAAATACTTTGTTAATTCCAATGTATCAGTTTTAAACGACTTTTTGGTCGTTCTATATACATCTTGTGTTATTAATCTATGAAGTAACACGCCCCGGACCCTTATTCCGCTGCGACCCAATTTGGGGGTGTTACAGATTGGTATCAAGAGCCAAGGTTATAGAGAACCAGGTCAAATGTTTTTGCTGGACTATAACCGTTTTCAAACATCGAATTCATACAAAGGGGTTTTACACGGGACATACATATGTGCATACATTCATGCATACACTACTTGTTGCATTAGTTGGTTGGACTAGATGCATTCATAATTGATATACGTGGTTATAATATATTACGTATATTACAATAAGAGCCTTATATAATATACTCATATAAGTTATTTCTGCTGGTCACAGTAGTCATGTCAGCCGATTCCGCGGTTACCTATACGTCTGTTCACTCTGAGGCACGATCTTGGAGTATTCCATCTGAGGATCCTTACGAGGAGGCTGCCAGACAGTTACTGGAGCAGGCACCACGTTCTCCAGAGTATGTACCTGATCCCATGGAGCTGGAGGATCATGTACCTGTGTACATTCTGGAGCCTGAGCATCCTGAGGACTTAGTGCCAGCTGAGGATGAGGCACCTACACCTCTACTACCACCATTCTTTTTTATCCCCACGTATCCGACCCCCACGTACTAGAGCAACCATGGCTCAGATGAAAGCTACAACACCATCTACCTATCATTCACTACTTCCATCAGGGACCCACCATTGTTACCTATACTACTACCTGCACCATCCACTAGCCGCGGAGCTGATATTCCTGAGGCTGGGGGGGACAACGGCGCCTCGGAAGAGGTATCTACTTACTTACTCCTAGGACCAGTTGTGAGGTTGGGGAGGAGTTCTGCTGTGCTTGCTGTGAGACAGCCAGGACCCACTATGGCCCATAGAGTCGATTACAGTCTTGTAGACACTATGGAGACCAGGTTTCGAGATACTGAGAGGAGGATGATGACTGCCTTAGAGATGGTCAACATGAGGGTCAGTTACCAGGTAGATGTTCGCAGTAGAGAGAGTTCGGAGTTTTACTCACGACATCACGATGCCTAGAAGGATCGTGCAGCTGTGAGAGCTGAGATTGAGATATTGAGGAGAGAGAGACTTACTTACGAGAAAGAGAGTATTCAGACCTGTCAGGACTTGGCTAGGTCTGAAGCTTACTGCAGGGCATTAGAGGCACGAGTTACAGTGTTAGATACTGAGGTGCGTCGCCACTAGTGGCAGCGTCAGGCTGCAGATGATTTTGATGTCCACCATTGTTACCTATACTACTACCTGCACCATCCACTAGCCGCGGAGCTGATATTCCTGAGGCTGACACACCGCCTCAGAAGAGGCTACTACTTACTACTCCTAGACCTAGTTGTGAGGTTGGGGAGAGTTCTGCTGCTGCTGCTGCGAGACAGCCATGACCCACTATGGCCCATAGAGTCAATTGCAGTTCTGTAGACACTATGGAGACCATGATCTGAGATACTGAGAGGAGGATGATGACCGCCTTAGAGATGGTCAACATGAGGGTCAGTTACCAGGTAGATGTTCGCAGTAGAGAGAGTTCGGAGTTTTACTCACGACATCACGATGCCCAGAAGGATCGTGCAGCTGTGAGAGCTGAGATTGAGTATTGAAGAGAGAGAGACTTGCTTACGAGCAAGAGAGTATTCAGGCCCGTCAGGACTTGGCTAGATCTGAGGCTTACAGCAGGGCATTAGAGGCACGTGTTACAGTGTTAGAGACTGAGGTGCGTCGCCACGAGTGGCAGCGTCAGGCTGCAGATGATGTTGCTGTTCAGTATATCATGCGTACCCAGGCCCTGGAGGCTGGAGCACGCGTTGACACATTGGAGGACACTGGTAGCAGTTCCTAGACTTTGGTTATGATTGTAGCTACTATGCAGTCTGTTAAGTTTTTATGGGTTACTCCCAGCTAGCAAACGGTATAGCTCTTTTGTTTTGAGTAGCTATCCGGTATGGATCTTTTGTCTTTTGTTTAGCTATGTTGTATAGCCTACTGAGTATTACGGGTAACTCCCGGCTAGTAGGGCTTTAGGTTGATTTTTCATTTTGTAACCTAGCGATAGGGAATCATTATGTACTAAACAGATCATGTATATTTCCAGATTATATATGGAATGGATGTATTATGTTATGTCGATCTTGTGTTGGTTGTATGTTTCACTGTGTGATGTGATCTTATTTTATTTATGATGCATATGTTATGTCACGTTATGATTATATTAAAATCTAACGGGTATTGTATTTTCTTGTGATTGAAGAAAATGGCACCAAAACGAACCACAAGGTCAACACCAGTCACACCAACCCCAAATGCAACAACCACCACAACTGTTACTGAGGCGCAACTTCAAGCCTTAATTGACCAAGGAGTTGCTGCTGCAATGGCTGAAGCAGAAGCAAGGTGACGCAACTAGGAATGGCACTGATAGCCATTCTTCGGGAACGGGTGTCAGGGTATTCATGAACGCGTTGCTCCCGAGAGATTTCTTACCTGGTTTTCATGAAAGTGCCAAACCTACTGTAATTCAAGGGGCCACTGAGGGATGTGTCTGAGTTACCAATGGTTTGAAAGCAAGGAAATGGAGGAACTGTATTTCCGAATAAGGAACTGCTCGGTAGATAACCAGGTCACAGTTCTCTCACTTGTTATACTCTCATTAAGAAAGTGCCTCTACTTGGGTGGAATTCCCATGTTATGACTGTTACTCATGATGTTGCCTATTCAATGACTTGGGTCGATCTAAGGAAGAAGATGACCGACAAATATTGTCCACGAAATGAAATGAAGAAGCTTGAGGCTGAATTATGGAACTTGAAAGTGATAGGTACGGATGTTATACTGTGGTCAAGTAAAAACAATGTTTCCAAGAACTAAGCATCTTTCTGACTGTGAGATGTTCCCAGAGGAGTCAGACTAATTGAAAGGCTATGTCGGGGGATGCCCGGACAATGATCCATGGAAACATCGTAGCTTTAAAAAGCCAAAGACCATCAAGAGGATTTCGAGATTGCCACTGAACTGATGGAAAGAGAGTCAGTACCATGGCGGTTAAGATAAGCTGAAATCAAGAGGGAAGTTGAAAACAATTCCCGAAGCAATCAGAATTCAACACAACAACAAATAAAGAGGCGAACACAGGCCAGGCCTACATCTGCAATGGCCAATAGTGAAGGAATAAAATCATACGCCTGGGTCTATAAACTCTGAGTTCCAAGTGTAATTACATATCTATGCAGGTCCGTGTGCTCCATAGTGCTTAACTGCTAACAAGTCATGGTCACATCGCTCGTGACTGTAGGGGTACGAGAAATGCAACAACCAATAACAACAGTAAGGGCACCGGATTCGGGTCAGAAACCTACTTGTTTTGAGTGAAGGAAGTCAGGGACACTTCAAAAGGATACAGATTTGTCAAGAATGAAGAACAACAAAGGTAACCGTGGTAATCAAGCTGGGAATGACAGAGCTCCAGCAAAGGTGTATGTGGTTGGAAATGCGGGGGCAAACCCAGACAACGTCTTTGCTGGTACGTTCCTTCTAAACAACCGCTATGCTTATTCTCTGTTTGATTAGGGTTGCCAGATAGAAGTTTGTGTCTACTGCTTTTTGCTTCCCAAATTGACATCACGCATCTACCCTAGATCAGATTATGATGTTGAACTTGCTGACGGGAGGATAAATCAAGGGGGGTTAAACATTTACTTAAGGGGTTTTGCACATTAAACTTCCTAAACCACCAATTCCAACGTAAATCTTAATTGCGTGTAGAACTTTGGTAGTTTTTTGACGATATAATCGGCATGGATTGGGTTGGCAAAATAACAAGAGGTCATTTGTTGTGGCTGAGAAGATTGTTTGCATTCTGCTGAAATAAAACCGTTATCTTTATACACGGTGTGGAAGTACTAGGGTATTGTGAACCGATTAAACTTCTTTTCGTCCACTATAAAGCGCTGACTACGTTACATGGGGTAAAAAGGTCTTCATAACTTTCTGGCACATATTCACTGCAAAAAGTGGTTGAAGGACAAGTGTTCGGGGGGTAGGGAGAGAGGGGTCCGGGAATAGTACAAGCGCACGAATTTGGGAAATCCGTACCAATAGTTCAAAACTTTCCCGAAGTATTGTCTTGAAGACTTATGGGTCTTCCTCGACGTCGACAAGTGGACAGTATTCAATTTGATTTGGGGTACTGGTGCAGCACCTGTAGCACGAGAACCTATCGATTTGCGCCTTCCCGAAATGTTAAGAGTTATCGTGAGCAATGAAAGGAGCTGTCCGATAAAGGCTTTTTTAAGACCTAGTTCCCTGTCGCCCTGGGAGCTGCCGGTCTGGTTTTGGTCAGAATGAAAGACGGTTCATTCCGGGATGTGACATTGACTACGGGAATTGAATAAATTAACGGTGAAGAACCGTATCCGCTCCAAGAATTGATGACTTAATTATTGTATCAGCCAAGGGTTGAGGTTTATCAAAAAATCGAACTAAGGTCAGTTTACTACCAATTAAGGGTTCGAGAAGAAGGACATCCGGAAAACTGCCTTCAGAACGCGTTTATGGTCATTACAAATTTCAAGTTATGACGTTTGGTTTGGACAAACGCACCTTGCTGTGTTTATGGAACTTCATGAAACCGAGTGTGCAAACCTTATGGACCAAATTCGTAATTGTATTTACTTGATGATATTTTTGATCTTATTCCTAGAGCTAAGAAAGAGCACGAGAGCATCTGAAGATAATATATTGGAGCTTTTTGTTGAAGATTGAGAGTTGTATGCCAAGTTTTCCAAATGTGAATTTGGGATTATAAGGTACAGTTCCTGGTAACGTGATCTGATAGTTAAGGGAATTCATGGGGACCCAGCCAAGATTGAATCACTTTGAGTATTGGACATCTCCTAATCGTCACCAAGGAGATTCGTCAATTCTTAGGTCTTGTAGGGTACTTTCGAAGATTCATTGAAGGGTTCTCAAGATTGCACAAACCAATGACTAAAGCTTACTCAAAACGAAGGTCAAAGTTTGAGTGGGGGGCGATTAAATCTTAAGAAGCAGGAAGGGCTTTTTCAACTGTTGAAGACAAAAGTTGTGCAGTGCACAATCTTGCATTTCCTGTAAGATGCGAAAGTTTTCATCGCATAATGCGACGCTTCAAAGAAGGGTTTGGGGCGCTGTGTTGAAGCTGACAGAGAAAAAGTGCATTTCTTATGCATACAAGCCAGGTTGAAGATTCATGAGAAGTAATATACAACTCATGATTTAGAACTTGGTGCAGTAGATAATAGTGTATCGCTCTCAAGATCTGGAGACTATTTATATTGAGAAATAAGTGTTCGGTGTTCACCGATCACAAGAGTTTGCAAAAACCACATTTTAGATCAAAAAGAGTTGAACACATGAGGCAAAGACGTATGGTCTAGAGTTGCTATGTGATTACGATTGCGTATTCGTTATCACCGGGCGAAAGCAATGTCGTTGGCTGTTGGCTTGAGCAGGAAAGACACAGGAGAACTCCGTTAAGAGCTCCGAGCCTTAGTCATGCTATTAGCTTGGATCTTCACCCAAACAGATCTTAAATGCTCAGACCGATAGCAGCGAACGATCCAGATACATTAAGAGTGAAGACGTTGAGGGGGAATGTTGATTGAAAATGCTAAATTTCAAAGCAATTAGACAACAAAAGTTGGAAACACGTTGCGGTTGGAACCCTGTTGCCTCATGCAGAAAGTTGGTTACCTTGTTATGGCGACTTGCGTAACTGTGATCATGCACGAGTCCCACACAAATCAAAGTACTCTATCATCAGGGTTCCGACAAACTGTCCAAGTCATGTAGAAGCTATATTGGTGGCACCAAATGAAAGCCGACATAGCCATCTCCTCTGTTTACAAAGTGTTTGACCTGTGCTCAAGGTCAAGGCCAAACATAAAGGCCATGGGATGTTGGTACATACCAAGATACGTGAATGGAAGTGGGACAACGATCACCATGGATTTTGTCCACAAAGCTTCTAAGAGTCTCAAGATCATGACATCAGTTTGGTGTGATGCGTTGACCGAGCACTTAAGTCTGCGATCTTCACACCAATGAGGGAGGACCGATCCTTTGGATAATCTTGCAAGGTTGTACTAATGGAAGGCGTTCGGTCACGAGGCATGGGTACTGTCTCAATCATTTGTGATCATGACCCGAGATTCGCATCCAATTTCTAGAGGTCATTCAGAATGCTTTTGGGTACTAATTTGGATTGAAGTACTGCGTACCACTCCCACTAACAGTCGGGCAAAGCGATGAGTCCATTCAAACTCTCGTGTTATGCTGCGTGCTTGTGCTACTCGTCTTTGGATGGGTTGGGTAACCATTTGCCATAGTCGAGTTTTCATACAACAATTGCTATCACGATAGCATTAAGGTCCGCACCATTTGAGCACCTTTATGGTCAGAAGAAGTGTCGTTCACCAATTTGTTGGAACGATGTTGGAGAAGCTCAAAATACTCGGTCCAGAACTAATTCAAGTGACATCTGAGAAAATCATCCAGATCTAAGCAAGGATGCACGCTGCTTCGTGATCGCACAGAAAAAGTTTACGATGACTTGACGCGTAAACAATGGAATCAAGTGTGGGATAAAGTTAGCTTTAATGTCTCGCCTTGGAAGGGTTCGTTTACGGTTTGGCAAACGGGGGAAGTTGAACCCTAGGTATGTTGGACTTTAAGGTGATCGAACGGGTTGGAGAAGTGGTTACATAGGCTTGAACTTCCAGAAGAGTTTGAGCAGAGTATCAATACGTTTAATCGTATCTAATCTGAAAAAGTGTCTTGCCGACGAAAAAACATTAGCCGTTCCGTTGGTATGGACTTAATCTGAGATGAAAAGCTTCATTTTGTGAGGTACTGGTAGAAATACGTGTGGCGTAAAGTTATACGGTGAGCGAAGTCGGATCCCATTAGTTCAAAGTTCGATGGAACTCCACAGAGAGGTCCTGTAGTTTCACTTGGGTACGTGAAGACCATTTCAAGACTGCGAACCATAACCACAACCTCATTCATCAAGACAGCCATACGTCGGTCAGTGCTGCATTGTTGAGCCCTTTGAGGACAAGGCTCGTTTAAACGGGGGAAGTATATTATACAACCCTGTGTTTAGATGTCATTGACGACGTCGTTATGTAATATTTATTTTTGGGGTGTACGCATTTGCTTGTATTTCATGAATTAAGTTTAAATGCGTAAAATAAAAATTAGCGTTCAATGTAAAGGGTATCAAACAATTAAAATATTTACTCAAGCAAGGGTTTTATAATTATTTTGAGAATAATTATTAACTTTGTTCTTTTATTTTTTTCGGATAGCGTTAAGTGTATATTTGCGTTTCGCGATAAATTGCGTTAGGCCATCCCGGAGCTCGTAAACTTTTATACGCTTTCAACAAATACCCACTTTTTTACCCTCCAATTACACAAAAATTAATCTAACTTACCATGTCATATTAATTATATATGCCATAATTGTATGGCATTGTTTTTCTATTAAAATTAAGAAAGAATTTCTTTTTGGTCAAATTACTACTCGCACCAGTCTTATTTATTTACCTTAACCTTGCTGAACCGCATACCTGACCAAAGACCTTGTCATATGGCCATATACCTAAGCTTTGACCATCCCTTGAACCATTTCCAATGTACTCTTTGACTAGAATTACCTATTATATACATGTAAATATCTAGTGAAAGACTAATACTAACACCAAACCTTAGAAAAATCAAAACCCAAAAACTCTCTTTTGCTCTACACAGAGCCACGGATCAAACAACCTTAACAAAAAAACCCATACCAAAAAATTTTCTACCAATCCATACACTTCTATATTCACTTATTCTAAGATATTCTAAGGGCATTTGCAAGCATTGGAATCACACGTTTCCACAGTATTTCTCAAGTTAAAGAAAGCTAGGGTTTCTTAAGTGCAAGCTTGGTTTTTGTGGCTAAACAAGGGTTTAGTACTTGTGCATCATCATCATCTTACCTCATAAGGTCTATTTGAACTCTTTATGTTCTTACAACTTTCATTTTTATGCATATGATTATTCTATTTAGCCTTAAATCACCATTTAGGATCATTAAATGTAAAGAGAAGTTTTTATTTGTTGTCATATAATGTACACTTTATTATTCCTTTATGATGTTTGAGGTGTCATCATGTTAAAATGATTACACAAATGATTTACACTCCTTGGTTAAACACAAAAATGATTATTGGACAAAACTAGTAAAATTAAGTGGTTACTAAATAATGTTATGGTTTTAAAGTATGTTAATGGAGTTTGTTAACAATAGGTAAACTTGGACACAAATGTGGACTTGGATGGACAAGGAGTCACTTAAATATATGTATTATTTATATAAATATGATATTTGAGATTCGTGAGAAAGTACAAAAGTGGTAAAAGTATAAAGAAAAGGGTAAATATGGACTTAACAAATATCACATCAATCTGCTGTCCAAAATTCGAAATTTAACATACCCAATTTTATGTTTTTATATGATAATACATGTTCACGTACGAATCTCGAAAAATGTTAAGAAACTTGTTAAAGAGATTAATAACGAAAAAGTTACGTTTAAAAACGAGTTATACGTTACTCTAAACGACTGTAGTAAGTAAATTTTTATTAAAAACATTTTTATAAATTATAAACAGCAAGGTGTTAATAGTTTTTAATAATTAATACACATTTTAGGATTCAATAATGATAAAGAATCGTTATTTTTCAATTAATATCGAACGAAGTTATAAATTTCGCAGAGTTTCGACAATTAATACTTTTTTAAATACTCAATTTTTATAAAAGTAACTAGTCATGACAGAAAGTATATATTTTTGTAAACCTCATAAAAATGTTGAACTGTCAAATACGAGAACGTCCTCGAAGAATCTGTTTAAAAACGGAGCTAGCAGAGAACGATAAAATACGAGGTCTTACCGGGTTTACGACAATTAAAGCGATAAAAAATATTCCTAAGGTACTGAGTGACAGTTATCTTTTTAGACATGTTTCAACACCACGCTAGGTCGAAATTCACAAATGTTCTACGATTTATGATAAAACTCGTTTTCGCTGGTAACGAAAAGATGGGCATTAAGAAAGCGAGAATCGGGGTTTTAAAGCGGGAAAGTTACCGCAGTTTTGCTAAAACGGTAATTTCTTAAGTTTTTACTATTAAACGTAATAGTTTCTACCACAAAACGTTTAGTTGAGTGATCGAAGCTATATAGTATATTTGTGGTTATCAAAGTACCTTTATTACTTGGAGTTTCATAATGAGGCATCTTCGGCGGGTTTCGACGAGTTGTTGGATTTACGATTTAAAGTGTTCTGACCTAATATCTCAGAACGTCATGTCATGACCTCGCTCTTTAATTATGATAGCAACATCCACCCGAACAGATTGAATATTTCCAATGTTATTGATATAAGTACCTCGTACTATAGTGACTATGATATTTTTGGTTGACATTCGATCTTTTACGTGACGCAAATATCTGCGATATTTGGATTATCAGAATCAAGGTGAGTTCATAGCCCCACGTTTTACATGCTTTTGTTTTTACATAAAGTTTTTGGCCCCTGTGCCTCTATTCTGATTAGGGCGTGAAAAAATGCAATGTTTATACAACTCGGACACAGTGGTTAAGTTTTATATTATGATTACATGTTGCCTTGTAGCGATATCCCAATCTGAGCCCATTATCTGAATGTTTATTCACCACTGAGCTTGCGCTTTGTTATGAATAGATTTTGGGCTCTTTGAAAATCCCCGTTCGGGTGATTAGCTTATCAACTGAACAACGAACGTATACCATGTCGAATTTATAGGATGTTGGGGTCTTAGAAACATCACTCACGGGCAATGGAGGCCATTAATTTAATGGTTCTCACATAGTACAAGGCTTCTGTGTCATGAGGCTTTAGCAGCAAGTATAGTACTTTTATTGGAAGTCTGCATTTGTTGTCAATTATCATACTCTCTGGGTAGATCTTGTGGTCTACATAATATTGATTTGTCAACCTCATGAATTCACTACATTATTGTTGATGTTTTAAAGTTACAGTTGTTTTTCTAGGGGATCCACTAAGCAACGAGGTGCGATGGTTACATTGGTGGTTTTAGATTAGGTGATGTCAGATGCATTTAAAGGATTTTGTCGGCATTTCATTTTATGGGCCTGAAAATCTTTTGTATTTTGGATTAAAGTGAGTAAAGTTAAAGCTTCGGGGGCTTATGTAACATTACTTTGCTTATAACTCTACAATGTATAATTTTCAAAACCGACTTTTTATGGTCGTTTTAATATATATCTATATTGTGTCTGTTAGTGATCTGAGAAGTAGTAAGATAGACGCCCCGGACCTATTCCGCTGCGACCCTATTTGGTTAGGGTGTTCACAATAATAAAATTATTCATGTTTCTTATTTTTAGATACTTATAAAATAAACCTAGGTGATGATTTAACTATACACAATTATATAAAACATAAAATTAACATATTGAAAAGATTAGAGCTTTAGGTAAACCTTAGATGAGTGTAGGATGATTGATGAACAATACTAAACCCCACCAAACAAACCCTAATTCGAAAATGGAAGTAGAAAACCCTAATTTCTTCAAGAAACCCTAATTTCAAACCTTCCTTGCTTAACCCTTATATAAACCACTAAACCAAAGCTTGTATAAACGACACCTTGTATATGATTATTAATAACCCTTGTACACTTGCACTAACTTAGAATTTAAAAACTATGAAAATATGTATGTGTGGAGGGTAAGCCGTGGGTTGGAGAGCTTCAAAGGAGAGTTTCTTGCTTTGTTTTCTTGTAAATGATAAGTGTATGAGTTTACTTACTTTATGGGATCTATTTATAGATAAACATGGAAGTAAAACCCACTTTAGAGAAACTATCAAATGGTTTTGAGTTGTTATGGGTGTGCTATGTGTCTAGCGGTTGTTGAGGGTCCAAGAGGACAAGGAAAAGAATTTAAAACTCACGTAGGGCTTGTAGAGATAGGGAACAAGTATGGTAAGTAGGAGACCAAACATGTTTGGTGTAAGTAAGATGTAAGAATGATTTGAAAGGTCTTGTGCATGCCTTATTTATGTTTCTTGCTTGTAACCGTGTATAAGATCACAAGGAGAGACAAGAGTGGTTATTTGATCAATAGGGTAAAGTATATAGTTGTTTATTGCTTGTTAGTGGAGGTCTTGGGATTTAATTTCATGTGTTTGATATGTTAACTAATAACTTTTGTGTTTCTCTTCTTCCTTGCCGTGGGTTAGTGCCACAGGTTGGGTCACAATAGGAGTTTCTGATACATTGGTCTCAACAAGTATTCAATTGTTTATTCAAGTTAGTGGATGTTTGTTTGATTTAATTCCAAGTGCATGTGTATCCATACATAATTTTCGTCTATAGGCTGAATAGGACAAGATCTTATGAGGTTTTTGAGTATTATGGGTATTAGTGGGCTAATTGGTTGAAGTTTTGGTGGGTTTATAGGTTTGCATGCGTGAAAGTGTAGTTTTTTTGCGTTACGTAGAGTTTTACGTAACCAATAAGAAAATAAAAAGAGTAGTTATAATGTTATCATTCTAATAACTTTGATAACACCCTACTGACATAAAACATTTAGTGTTTGATGCGCGTTACGGTGAAATGACCGCCATTTTTAGTTTAAAGTGTGATTTAGCTTAACGGTTAAATTAAAAAGCGGAACCCGCGCAAAGCCTAAAAATATTTAATTGAACAATTGAAGTCGTAAATGACCTGAAAATGTGAAATGTTACACTTACGCATAGTAATATATCTGATTATATGAAATATTACGTAGAAATGTATTGTGTCACATGATATAAAATGTGACCACAAGAATACAAAATACGCTCACCATGTGTATCATGAGTTAGTTTTACTCTTTTGGGTTACTTTTTTCAAGTGACACACAAATACTTACTTTTGATGTTAATTTGACAATTTGGTGTTGAGTATCGTTGTTAGTATCTTAGGTGTTCGAGTTGTCAAGATCTTAATATCAAGGATGTGAAAAAACTTGATTCATATCCGGAATTGAATCGTAACGGATATTTGATGGTACGGTAAACGACTCTGTTTGGTTATCAATCAATAATATGACAAGATGTTGGTTCGTAGCCCAGTTAGAAAGCAGATATTTTCTTGTATATAAAAGAAATTAAGTTATTAAACAAGATTTAGTCTTGAAAAAGGTTGAGTGAATTCAAGGTTCGGTGTGCGACCAACTGAGTTCCAAGCGTGATCCAAACTGATACCATAAGGTCCAATTCTCGGTTTCAATATTTTTTCATTTCTGGCTTCGATCTTGTCCAATTCTAGAGTGTTGCACACCCCAAGTTAGTTAGACTTTAGTTCAGCAATCTTTATACTCGACAATGTTTACGCAAGTGAGTTGGTAGCTAATTGGTTTTTTCCTTGCAAACCAAGGATGTGAAATTTGTTGGACATCTTATAGCTAAAGAGATAGCTATAAGGGGGACTTTTACGATTTATGCTCTCAAACTTACTCAAGGGGTGTTTGTCAATAGATGATTATAGAGCCTATTGTTGCCTCACCATTCGGAGGGGTGTTTGTCTAAGTTTATTCGATGGGCTTATTAGTTTACAGATAATTTTATAAGCTCATAAGCTCATTTTTTTTGGGCATATGAGCTTATCCACTTGAACTTATAAGCTCAACTGAATAAGCACATAAGCTTGAAATAATGAGTATTTGAGCTTATAAAAAGTTGACTTATAAGATGCAAGTGGATCATATTGCCCCCAAAAAATGAGCTTGTGAGCTTGTAAAGTTTTAGTGAGCTCATAAGCCCATCGAATAAGCTTAGAAAAACACCCCCTAACTTCTCTTTTGCTATTGCTATTAGCCCATTTATAATGAGAGAGCGAACGTGCAAACGAAATGTGATGGTCTTACATTCGAACATCACTGAAAAATAATGCACTGGGGCAAAATATGCAGACATTCAGCTGAAATATTTAGGGTCCATATAAACTAATTTGAGTATTATGTAGTCAAATCAGATTAAGAAATGCAACTTGACAATATGAAAAGAACATGGAAACTATAAATCATGAAATGATGAAATTAAGCTATAAACTGGCTTCACTATTGGTCCGGCCAGTGTAAGCTCGTAATCCTTACCCGGACTGAACCCTATAAGCTATAAGCTGGCTTCACTATAAACTGTAAGCTAGTTTATAAGACAAATGCGTACATTCACATAGTTACCGAAAAATGTTTTACACACACACATGCGTTAAAGTGTATGGTGGTTGAGCAATGATCGAATAGTAGTATAATTTATCTTTTTGTTGTTTTTTCACTATCCATTTTACTTGAAAAACTTGCGTCCAAGTGTGCGTTACACATGACACATGTATTGAGAAATTATTTTTTGAGAATATTACCTGAATGTAGCATTTCACTATTGGCCCAGTGTAAGCCCGTAAGCATATACACAAGATTTTATAGCTAAAGAGTATCAATCAATTGTTTAAGAAACTCATAATCCGGCCACCTTCCACCTGGACTTTGGTACCGCATACGCTGAATCATATATCAAACCAGAATAGACCTTCTCTAGCTCCCGTTCTATCAATATAGTTTAAAATTTCATGTAATCTTAATTATAAAGGTTGTTTTCACATATTAGCTCATTTTTACTCACCCTGTTCGTCTCGCCTTGAATTGGCCATTTTCGAAAATTGTAACTGTGTGAAAGTAATACCTATATCTATATACTTTATATGAAGATTTCACATACTCTTGAAAAGTAAGATAGAATTGAAAAGTAGAAATCTATTTTAATGGAAATCTGTGGAAAGTGAAAGACATAAAAAACATTTTACAAAACCATTCTTATAATTTGCCAAAACGTTTTTTAAACACATTTAAAAAACGTTTTCAACCATGTTAATTGTAAATTTTATTTTTCATTAATGGTGATTGTTAATTTGAATTGTAATTATAAATTTTCATTTAATGCTAATTGTATTTAGCTCTCGCATGCCGATATAAATCACATTTATACTCCATGTAATCTCTCATTCTCATTCATCTTGCCTCTCGTCATCTTCTCTACCACCGTCGGCTTGCCCCCTCCACCAACCCATACGGGTTGCCCCCCACCGCCGCCGAGTTCGTACCGTATCCGCTAGCCACCGGTCGCTAATATGTTTTGGGGACTTTTAATATTTTAATAGAAGATATATGATTTGGCGTGTTTTGATGGTTTTTTGTTATATATTTTGAAGGTTTATATTTTCAAATTATTTTTTAAAAGTAGATCGGAAGTTCGAGTTGTCGATATTGAAGTTGAACTAATAATGATTTAAGGCATGTAAGGCTCGTACTCTCAACAAGATATATGTATTCGATATGAACGTGAGAGTCAGATGGTGGTATTCTTCATCTGTTTGCACCAGTATATTCTAGATCTGAAGGTCGCTAATGAAAGGGGTGATTGATTGAAGTTCTGATTATTTTGGGTGCTGCAATACTGTGCTTCAAGTTTATGGCTTAGCATATAACAGGTCATGTAGAGTGTTTAATTATCTTATCAATATTTTTTTGGAAGACCTAAACATTACATTTAAAAGATACATTTTTACGTGTGTATGGTACTCGTGTTATGTAACTTTTATAGACTAACATTTAAAAGATACATTTTAGTCTATACATAATTATTCTAGGCGTGTCATATTTTAGTATGTTTATTTTAGACGTGCTAAGGTGGACTTGTGGTAAAACGATGCTTGACATGATCCCTAATGGAGTGTATAGAGCGGAGCTTGAAGTGGAGACCATTATCAACAAAGGCCCCCTTAATTCACAATGGCCGGCCCCCTTAATTTTAAGGGGACCGCCCCCTATTTAAGGGGACCGCCCTTAGCTTTTCACGGGTAAAACAGTATTTTTAATGCTTTTTGCCTTCTTTTACCTAGTATCAGCTATATTTGCCCAGAATGCTTGAACAACATTTGGAATAGCCTAAACTTATTCAAATTCATTCCATTTTCAAACAAATCTCTTCTAATAAATTCCCTCCAAATGCACATCACCAATTCACCATCTTATTCATTCATTATCAACCACCATAAACCTAAATGGCCTCCACTAGAGCCTCTATTTCCAAAGCCTCCAAGAGACCAAAAATCAACATCATTCCACCCAAACAATTGTTTGTGGATTTAACCCAAGATGACACAAAAACTCCATCACCCAAACTTCCAATTTCATCACCTAGTGCTCCTAATGCACCCTCCAAAACACCATCAACCAAAGACACTTCTTCATCCTCAATTGACTACATACCCAAATCACCAACCTCATCAACATCACTTTCACCCAATGGTTACTTGAACCCACCAACATCACCACCTCCAAGAGTTTCTCCACCATCTCTAACTCATGAAAATGCATCAATGGACATCACTCTCACCCTTTCCCTAATTACCCTACTTGATGTCCAATTTGATACTCCATCACCTTCACCACCAATTGTTGGTCATCCCATTCCTTGGAATCTTCTTGAGGCACATGGAGATTCATGCTTGTGTTGCATTCACAATCGTACTCTCATATTTGGATTGAGAGATGAACTTCAATATATGTTTTCATATATTGAACATATGCTCTCACAACCACCAATCATCATCCCACCACCTCCACCATCCTCCCCAAACTAAACATACTCTATGTTTAGTCTTTCAAATAATTGATCATCTACCATTTTGCAAGCAAGTCCTATAGAGCTCTACTAGTTATAGGACTTTTTGTAGTTTAAATTTCATGTATGTCAGCATGTTATTTTCTTATGTATGCATGAGTGTGTTTTACACACTATTTTAATCTTAATGAATGATCATTGTTGGTTGTATGTCATATTTTTCTTCCTTGCTACATGTTAGAAATATTTGTATTGTTCTAACCCATTTTGTAGCCAAGAAACCATAGCTCGATTCCTTGGTGCCCTCGAACGAGGGGGAGCACACATCAAGGGGGAGCATTTATTCCGTCGATTTTACTAGCAATCCTCGACGATGCCTTTTTGATTCTACAAAAAGGGGGAGAAATGACATAAAACTCACTAAATACTTGTTTAAAAATAATTTTACATTTAATGAGTTTAAATTTTGTAATCATCAAAAAGGGGGAGATTGTTGATAAAATATAATGCCTAAAAACATTAATAATATTTTTTCACATCTTTACGTTTTGATAATCACAAAATATAAAAACGTTCAACGTAAAATTAAACGTAAACAAGTATTTAGTAGTAAATTCTCATTTCAACAATTACATCACTTAAAGGTATGAATAAATAAATGCTTAATGGATTTTATGATCAAAGGAAATTTTTATTCAACCTCAAACTTTTATAAAATGTTGTAAACATGTTTATAAACTTACAAAACATTTTCTACATTTAAAAGAAATGTTTTATTCAAAATAAACATTTTGAATTTCAAATTTTCGAACCTAAAACGGCTAGAAAAGGTCCAGTAAACACCTCCCCTGGATAGGACAAAAAAGAGGAGCGTCTGAAAGGGGCGGCCCCCTTAAATACATGGGCGGCCCCCTTAATTATAAGGGGGCCGATACATGTGCGTCGCCCTTAAATTATAAGGGGGCCGACACCCTATTTAAGGGGACCGGTCATAGACTCCGCTCCTCTAGTTTTCCCTATAAATACTGGACTATTCCCCAACGTTTTTCTTACCTTTTGCACTCATTCTTTCTGTTCTAAAACATCCCATACATCTCTCTAAATCCTTTGATCAATAATCATAACAAAGCTTTGTGTTCCAAGTGATTCAATCTTAATCCCCAAGTGCAAGAGCAAATACATTCCAATCATCAATTGAAAGAAGTATTACAACCTTAGTGGCACAACAATCGTTGGCATCCAATATCAACAATTAGTAAATCAATTGTATATATTGTAAGTAGAGTGTATTTGAGCTAGATCTTTACGATCTTTGTAAGTATATATATTATCGGTGGTGATCTACAAGTAGTGTTAGATTAGTTGTAATGATAAGTATGTTGCGAAAGTGAAGTTTTAAATTGTGAAGAAGTTTATGACGTTGTGAGAAGTTGTGAGTTATGAAGAAGTTGTGATGTTGTGAAGAAGGTGTGAAGTTGTAAGAAGGTGGGTAAGTTGTAAAGAAGGTGTGAAGTTGTGAAGAAGTTGTTGAATTTTGAAGTCGTGAACAAGTCGTGAAGTTGTGTTATGTTATATTGGTTTCTAGCTAAGATTAGAACTCGACATTTAGCTTTGTGTCGTAAATCGGTGTAAGCAACGTTGTGTACGGTTTTCTCCACCATAAGGGAGGTGGAGAAGTAGTTGACAAAGTTTGAATGAAAACTCTCGAGTTTGGTGCTCGAGGAGAGGATTAGGTGAAGAGGTGCTTCTTTACACGAACCACTATAAAGTCCTCCGCTATGTGGTTTGATTGTTCATTACTCTTAATCTCTTGTATTTACTCTTTTTATCATTTCATAAACTTATATTATTCAAATTGCAAGCGTGAATTCACAAAAAGTTAGAATCTAAGTTTTACAACAAACATAAACAGATAAATAAAAAAGCGTAAAGCCTAGTTCAACCCCCTTTCTAGTTTTCCATAGATATTATATAGACTTTTGCTGTGCATGTCATGGCTATCTTGTTATATTTTAAATACTCAGTTACATCCAGATTTGTCTAGGAGAGTGTGGGGACATCACTGGATGAGTTTATCTTGTTATGGTACTCAAACATACCACTATTCCTGACACTAAAACCGTTCTGTGATCCAGCCTTCTGATCTACTCAATTGATACCAGAATTGACACCCACAACACTTGACTATACACCCGCATCACCTGAATATTCACCCGCATCTGAATACAGTTTTGATCCTATCCTGGAGTGATTTCTACGAAAACAACCCGTCATCAAAAAAAGTATCATATTACCACCACCTAACAGCTACTTCACCATTTCTTTCATCGACCCGATCGTAAAAATTCTTCATATAAGTGATTACACCTAGGAACATCACCATCACGCTCACCTATGGTACACCTTCACCGAGACTTACCCTTTCTAATCAAATAATCACTTTATTTTCATATTGCAACTGGTGCACATGCGACCACTCCGAGTCATCGGTATAGTCTTGGGGGGTGGTACGGTGCTGGGGCATCCTGGGCAGGCCTATCCTCTTGTCTACCGCGACCGCTACCACTTAATAGGCAGGTACACATGATGACTATGAGGAAGAGGGTTAGACCGTTACCCACTCATCGTCTTGCTGTGAGACATTCAGTTGATTACTCTTCTTCAGATCATTTTTCTTCAGATGATTCTTCAAGGGATTCATCATTGAGTTCATCATCAGAGTCTTCTTTGAATTCTTTTGCGGATGCTTTATCTAATTCTGCATCTAGTTGTTCATATTTTGATCACTCATCACCCACACCATCATTGGCGTATGAACCTATTCAACATTTTATGTTCATTTTACCTCGAGTATTCCCTCGTTCTTCCGAAATTGCTATTTCCTGATAGACATTACCTCATGATTCTTCTTCTGCGAGCCGTTTTTGCAAAATGAGTAGATCCCCTACTGGGAATCTAAACCATTAACTTCAACCTACCCTTTGGAACATTTATCTTATGCCGTGCTAACCTTTTACCATCACCTAAGGATAAGGATCCTGAGACAGTTACAAGATATTAAAGGTTATTCGGAAGATAGTATTTTGAACCCATAGTACCTACAAGGCTGATTAGAGTTGACTTGAGATGATAGTTCTGAGTCATTTTAGGCATAGAAGGGACAGACTTTAGTAATGGATTGTAGAGGTTGTGAGGGTGATGATGAATATTAACCCCGAGATCCAGGCAGAGATTGACGAGTAGTAATCGCTTACGCGGAATGCCTTAGAGATAGAGGGATTGAATGCTAGAGTAATAGATTAAGGCTATTGATCGAGAGGAGATTAAGACGGGTATGAGAGGCCCAGTTGAGGTTAGAGTTGATAGAGATACTCACCCAGTGGTAACTGATGATATTCCTGAGCCTGCTTAGGAGGGAGTTGTAGATGTCACGTATGAGACATTAGGAGATTTAGTTCAGAGGTTTCATGATCACACTGAGGAGATCCCCAGTTCATCGAGTTTAGGTTATTGAGATTGTCCAGAGGATCAGGGACACATACCGTAGCGACAGGGACAGCAGCGTGTTTGATATGTTGGAGAGAGGAACCAAGTAGCGGACGGTATAATATGAGACTTAGAGACATGATGGATGTTGCGAGTCAGAGAGTTGCCCGGTCTCAGCGTAGGGAGTTGCGTGTTCAGAGGGAGATGAGACAGATTCGGTGTTTCAGATTTTATGATCGTATGAGGATTGTCAGAGGCTTAAGGCTTAAGCCAAGAGGCCATTTGGGGCTATCGTTTCTTAGATTATTCCTTAAGTTATCTTAGTGTTGCTATAACACCTATAAACTAGTTAGCAAGGAATTGTAAATCTTATATTTTGGAACCTGTTGTTAGACCATTAGTATTGATGATAAAGAAATCTAATGTTGATCCATCCATGTTCGATATTCCTAACTTAATGATATATTTTCTTTTGCTTATTGCATAATGCATTATTACTGAATCGTGGCATTATCATGAAGTTATTATGATTTTGTATTTCCCCGTATAATAACCAAAAAAAAAACTTGTTATTTGACCCCGCTAACCAATCTTGTATCGCCACGAAATTTCATCGTGTTTGTATTGTTATTCTCTAGGACAATGCCTAACACCCGATCTGGAGTATCAAGGACACGTGAAGGAATTAACGAACAAATTGATCGCCAAATGGTAGGAGCGTTGGGAGCTCGCACCACTGCCAGGAACTTTGAACCCCTTATGAGAGAACGGGGTTGTCCTATCGGAAGTAAATAGAAATGGAGGAAATGAAAATGGAGGAAAATGGAAAAGTAATGAGAAACGGAGGAGGAAATGGCATAACTTCAAGAGGATTTATGCCTACTCAGAGTGCATATATCCAGAACTTCCTGAATGCAGCCACTTACTTTAATAATTACAGAAGGAGTTGTTGGGGTTAACTCGTTGGTTCGATAAGATAGGGAACGGTATTCCACATTAGCTACTATCCCAGAGAGGGTACCATGTGAAGTATGCTTCGTGCTCCTTCTGAACAGTGTAATTGTCACAAGGTGAACTCCATCAGATAAAAATTGACTTGAAGGCCGCCTAACGCAGATTTGGGCAAAACTTAAGAAGTTGATAACATAAGTTTATTGTCCAAGTAATGAGTTCAAAAGATAGAGACCGCGTTATGAAACTAGGTATGAAGGAAATGACTGACTGCTTTCCTAAGAGATTTTAAGAATTGGTAGTTGTTTGTACTAGAATGAGTTCCAAATGAGGAGGACAAAGTTGATAGATTCAGTTGGAGGGTTGCCTGACAATATTCAAGGGAATGTAATCGCTGCTGAACCCACTAAACTTCAAGATGCAATACGTGTTGCCAACAACTTAATGTATCAAAAGCTAAAGGGATATGCTAGAAGTGCTGAAAACAAGAGAAGGTTAGATAACAACCCGAGAGACAATCGGGGGCAACAACCAGTTTTCAAGCGACAGATTGTTGGAGGCCAGAATGTGGCAAGAGTATACCACCTCAGTGGGAACAATGAGAAAAAGGTGTATGTTGGATCGCTTCCCTACTGCAACAAGTACAAGTTTCACCATGCAGGGCCGTGTACTGTGAGGTGTGGAAACTGTAAGAGAGTTGGTCATATAACTAGGGATTGTACGACTACAGTTACCCCAAACACTCAGAGAGCCCCAGTTAGGAATCAGTCGGGTATTTTTTGTATGAGTGTGGAAGGCCAGGACATTTTAGGAAAGATTGTCCTAAGTTGAGAAATCAAAACCGTAGAAACAAGACTGGAAATAAGAATGGAAACAAGACTGGAAACCAGGCAGGAAGTAATGAAGCTACGACAAAGGCTTACGCTATTAGAGGAGGAGGAGGAAACCCTGATTCTAATGTTGTCACCGTGTAGGTTCCTCTCAATAACCATTATGCATCAATGTTATTCCGATCGGGAAGGCCAATAGGAGTTTTGTTGTCATCTACCTTTAGGGTGGCTTTGCTTGATGTTGCAAAACCATCCACTTTAGACACAGTTAAGCTGGTAAGAACATGGCCGATGGAAGAATTTCAAAAACAAATGTTGTCCTTAGAGGTTGTACGTTAGGATTATTAGGTCATCCGTTCGACATAGATTTAATGCTCGTAGAACTTGGTAGTTTCGACGTCATTATCGGTATGGATTAGTTGGCGAAGTACCATGCGGTAATCGTCTGTGACGAGAAGGTTATCCGTAAAACCTTACGGGAGATTTAAGTGTTGAGTAATCTGTGTGATGATATATGGCAGAAGTAAGTCGAAGCTGAACATCATATCGTGTACGAAAACCCAGAAGTATCTACAGAAGGGATGTCAAGTCTATCTAACACAAGTTACATCCAAGAAGACTGAGGACTAGTCAAAGGATAAGTGGATTGAGGATGTGCCAATCGTACGGGAATTTCCGGAAGTCTTTCCAGAAGACTTTCCTGGACTACCGCTTGCTCGACAAGTTGAATTTCAAATCGACTTAGTCCCTGGTGCTGCACCTGTAGCACGAGCCCCGTACCGATTAGCACTAGCTGAACTGCAGAGTTCTGATCCCATACTCACTTACAAACCTTTCTGACAGAGGATTTATAAGACCTAGTTCCTCACCCTGGGGAGTTCCAGTTTTGTTTGTCAAAAATAAGGATGGATCTTTTTGGATGTGTATCGACTACCGTGAACTAAACAGGCTTACTGTAAAGAAATGATACCCACTTTTGAGAATCGACGACTTGTTTGATCAATCCAAGGGTCAAGAGTCTACTCTAAGATCGACCTGAGATCTGCTTATCACCAACTCAGAGTTCGTGAGGAAGACATTCCAAAGACAACATTTAGGACTCGCTATGGTCACTACGAGTTCCAAGTAATGCTGTTTGGCTTGACTAACGCATCGATAATATTCATGGATTTGATGAATCGGGTGTGCAAACCGTACCTAGATAGATTCGCGATTGTATTCATCGATGATATTTTGATCTATTCCAAGTGCAGAAAGGAGCATGAATGGCGCCTTAAGTTAATTATGAGGTTACTTAAGAAGGAGGAGTTGTACGCCAAGTTTTCAAAGTGCGAATTTTGGCTGTCGAAGGTACAATTTCTTGGTCACGTGATTGATAGAGAAGGCATCCACGTTGATCCAGCTAAGATTGAATCAATCAAGGATTGGGCATCACCCAAGACACCAACCGAGATTCGTCAATTTCTAGGTTTGGCCGGTTACTATCGATGATTTATCGAAGGTTTCTCAAAAATTGCTAGGCCTATGACGAAGTTGACTCAGAAAAGCGCGAAGTTCGATTAGGGAGAAAAGGCAGAAGCTGCGTTTCAGCTGTTGAAACAGAAATTGTGTAGTGCGCTGATTTTGGCTTTACCCGAGGGAAGTGAGAACTTCGTGGTATATTATGATGCTTTGCATAAAGGGTTGGGCGCGGTTTTGATGCAAAAGGAGAAGGTCATAGCTTACGTATCCCGCTAACTCAAGGTTCATGAGAAGAACTATACCACACACGACCTCGAGCATAGTGCAGTAGTGTTTGCTGAGATGTGGAGACACTGTCATGAAATGGTGTACAGAAGTGCATCGTGTTCACCTGATCACGAAGAAATTTTGCATACATATTCTTGTCAGAAGGAGCTAGAACATGAGATAACGCTGGGGTTGAGAGTTTGGTTGAGCGACTACACTAGACTGTGAGATTCGATATCACCCGGGAAAAGGTCGAACATGGTGGCTTATGCCCAAGAGTCAAAAGGAAGAAGCAAGCGCTATGAGTTTGAGCCTTATTATGACTATAGGTTTAAACCTCCTAGCAGATTTTGAGTGCTCAATCGAAGACAAGAAAGAAGAGAACTTCATCAAAGATTTGCATGGCATTATTAACAAGCTATATACCACTGTACTGACTGAACCATTGTGTTTGTAACAATCTAAGATTCAGTTGATTTCGTGTTTTGGTGACTTGAGAGCTTTGATTATGCATGATTCTCATAAGTCAAAGTATTCCATTCCATCCTGGATCAGATAAGATGTACCAAGACCTTAATGAAGCAGAAATTGGTGGCCCACACATGGAAAAGTATAAATTGCCACCTATTGGAATCCAGTCAAGTGTTTAACGTGTGCCAAGGTTAAGATAGAATATCAAAATCCGTCTGGTTTGTTGGTTCAACCAGAGATCCCACAATGGAAATGTAAGAACATAACGATGGACTTTGTGACTAAATTGCCAAAGACGGCAACCGGTTGATGACATCCAAATTAACGTCACTTTATTAATATCATTTAATTCCCATCTATTTTGCCCACATTTTATATAAATTAGTTCATTAATTTGGTACTTAATTGCTTTAAAGTTGATAAATGCAGTAATTCAGGACTGTTTGTGAAGATAAGCTAAAAGGCGCATAAATTGGAGCTAAAACGAAAACATTTGAAGATTTCTAAAAATTCACTAATACGCCGTATCCAACTAAAGAGATACGGTGTATCAGCGCCAAGACTTCAAAAGAAAACTTGTTTGACCAATTCCTAATACGGCGTATCCATGCTATCTACATACGCCGTATCCATGAAGATAACTATTCGAAGATACAGTAAATCAAGTAAATTGGGAATGATATCAAAGATTTATTACGAACGTAGCGCGCACTCCAAGGAATCCAGCCCAATACGCCGTATCGACCTATCTGGATACGGCGTATCGAGTATTTTTCAGCAACTATAAATAGAAGACTCAAAAATGAGTTTTCAGTGTGCAATATCATATTCCTTATACCATACTCACCAAAGACGAATTTTAGAAGAGAAGATCAGCCATAAAGGTCAAGCATTGATCACGACTCCATAGAAGACATCATGTAATTTTTACTCTCTTAATCGTTCGATTTCAATTGTTTGATTATGCTTGTATAATTACAATGGTTGTGGGCTAATACCCTCGGGTATTAGCCATCTTAATGAAAGTTCAATGTTTGGTTTGTTTTAAAATCGATTTCTTAATTTATCATTGATTGTTTAATTATGTTTATCACCTCATACTTGTTTATGTGTTTGAATATGCGACCTATCATTCAACTGGGTTTAGTGTTACAGACCATGTAATCTAGATACTAGGATAGCTCTCCATATCGTGTTTCATATATTTGGACCAACAGATCACAAATAACGTTCTGTCTTTGTCTTTTGATTATGAGCTTAGTTGGACCGGTAGGTGACCCGTTTATGTTTCAGCAATCATGCTCTTAATTAACTGATAAAGATTGGAATAGTGGACTACCAGTATATAAAATACCTTCAAACAATAAGTGGGTAAAGTCCCGTTGGGCTAGAGTTTTAACAGGATCACCACTACTTTAATTCTCTAAGATAGATTATAATTAAACTAAAGGATGCTTTATGTGGATGCATTAATTGTGACAGGATTAATTGTATCTAGGTCTTAGGATGATGTCCCGCCTAAGTCTTAAGAATGATATGCCGCTTCGAGATAAGTAAATCATTGCACTAAAACAAACAAACCAGCATTGAACCGGATTTAATATGGCTAATACAGTTTTCTATCATTTGGCTTGTACCGCTTTTCTATCTTCTAATCTTCATCTTTTGTGTTTATTGTGTATTGAATTGGTATTTGTCATCACCAAACCTGTGCCAGTCTCTCAGGCTGAACCCCCCATTTCATTAGACAACGTACATAGCATAGGTTTAACCAGTAAATAGACTAATTAAAATACTGATAGAATATAGGATTAAATTTCCACTCTTAGTGTTCGACACCCTACTTACCGCGAACTCCATCTTGACCGGGTACACTGCTCGTTAAAGTGTTGTTTTAGGTTTGTCGGCTAAATATAAATGTAAAACTTGATAATCAAATAATTGACCCTACACGACAGCACATCAGGTTTTTGGCGCCGTTGCCGGGGAGTGAAATAATTAAACCTTATTCTTATCAGTATTTCTAACCATTAATTAATTAGTTTAGTGTAATCTAATCATTTAAATTGGACTTTACCCACTTACTACTTAACGGTATTTTATATACTGGTAGTTCACTGTTCAAGTGTTTACCAATTAATTAAGAACATACTTGGTGAAACATACGGGTCACCTGCCGGTCCAACTAAGCTCATAATTTAAAGGCAAAGATAGAACATTATTTGTGATCCTATTGGTCCAGTCATATAAAACACGATATGGAGAGCTATCCCAGTATCTAGATTACTTGTTAGGTATCACTAGACCCAGTTGAATGATAGGTCGCATATTCAAGCACATAGACATGTATTAGGTGATAAACATAATTAATGATTACAAGAGTATAGGAATTACACGGTGTCTTCTATGGAATCATGATCGATGCTTGACCTTTGGTTGCTCTTCTTTTTTTCAGAAAATCGTCTTTTATGTGTTTGGTATGAAGAATATGATTTTACACACTGAAAACTCGTTTTTGAGTCTTTTATTTATAGTGTCTGAAAAAGACTAGATACGCCGTATTGAGCTCGGTCAATATGGTGTATTGGTGTATTATCCTTAGAGTGCACGCTAAGTTTACAATCAATCAAATTTTCATTCCCAAAATATAATTATCTCCATATCTTTGAATGTCTATCCAACTAGATACAGCGTATGGTAGAAGTTCGATACGCCGTATTAGGAATTGGTCTTGTGCGTTTACTTGTGAAGAGTTGGCGCTGATATGCCGTATCTCTTTTTTGGATATGGCGTATTGGTGAGAAAAGAGCAATCTTCATATATCATCATTTTAGCTCCAAAATATGCGCCTTTTAGCATGTCTTCACAAACCACTTCGTAATTACTGCAAATAACACTTTTAAACAATTAAGTACAAATTCTTGCAATAATTATATAAAAGTGGGTAACTTATTCAGGATAAATGATGGTATAAATGTAACGTTATTTGATGTCATCAAATATCCCCCACTTGAATCCTACTTGTCCTCAAGTAGACTCTAGATTATATTGAAAATGTATCCCAACCGAAGTTAAGGATTTTTCCGTTTAAGCACTTCTTTTGTTTTAATCACCTGTACAAGACCAAGCTCCTCACGAAATATGGAAATGAAATCACTCAGATCACTCAACTAATCTATGGCGTAACATTTAATTGGTATGCTTATTTTCTCGGTTGTGATTAGTTTCATATCATATGCTTGGCAAGGATACACATCTCCACCACTAGAGCTAAGGAGAAACAAGTCAAAAGGTAAATTGGG
>BQNB010026897.1:47931-58145 GCA_026074375.1 Tanacetum coccineum | reverse complement strand
ACTTAATTAAACCCCAACCTATTCAAATATGCAACGACATACAACAATCAGGAATAAGATAAACAACATTCGCATAAATACACAAACCAAATCATTTAAATCAAGATCCAATCAAAGAAAGAAAAATAAAAAGCATAAAATATAAGGTCCGGGCGGATTAAAAGATGATAAAAACTTACTATTTGGGAGTCATGTTGATGCTGATGATCAGATTATTAGTGATAAGAGTAGTGGGTTTGGTGGGAGTGGTTTCAGTTGTGTGTGTGTTTAGCTGCAAACAAATGAAGAACATAGATCTAAGTTGAGAGAGAAAAGATGAATTCATTATCTGTGTGTGTTTTTTGATTTGTATGTGTGGAGATGTGAAGATGATGATTAATTGTGTTGGATAGTGGGATGAAGAAACACGTGTCCCCCATAGCTACGTGTTTTGATATGAAGAAATTAAATAAACCGGAGCGGGTCAATAAATAAATAAGACCGAATAGCGGGTGCGGGTTCCGGTGGGTTGATCCGACTGGCAGATTCCGACGGGTTAACCCGCTTTGCATTAAATGTCCGACAGTAGCAATTTAATGAGGCTGTGCTGCCTTTTAATAAATTTAAGAATTATTTAAGCTATGTTTATTTAGATGAGTTTTAAAAGTAAACAAAGGTATCCAATATTTAAGCAGCAATAAGGCTAACAAAAGACGAAAACCTACAACATTAGAACAACAGAAACATACTCGCCGCAATAAAATAACAGACAAAAAAAGACTTTCCCAAACTCACCTCATTAAACAAAAGCCTAAACCAAAATCATATCTACCCTAAACAATAAAGCTATCTTACACCCAAACCTACAACATTAGAACAATATAAACACATTCACAGACCAACAACTATCCTCATCAAACAATATCATAAACCAAAATCATATCTAGCCTAAATTTCAAAAGGCACAAAATTTAACACAAATAAATCAAAAGCATCATCTTTCCACTTAATTAAACCCCAACCTATTCAAATATACAACGACATACAATAATCAGGAATAAGATAAACAACATTCGCATAAATACACAAACCAAATCAATTAAATCAAGATCCAATCAAAGAAAGAAAAATAAAAAACATAAAATATAAGGTCCGAACGGATTAAAAGATGATAAAAACTTACTATTTGGGAGTCATGTTGATGCTGATGATCAGATTATTAGTGATAAGAGTAGTGGGTTTGGTGGGAGTGGTTTCAGTTGTATGTGTGTTTAGCTGCAAACAAATGAAGAACATAGATCTGAGTTGAGAGAGAAAAAATGAATTCATTATTTGTGTGTGTTTTTTGATTTGTATGTGTGAGATGTGGAGATGACGATTAATTGTGCTGGATAGTGGGATGAAGAAACATGTGTCCCCCATAGCTATGTGTTTTGATATGAAGAAATTAAATAAACCGGAGCGGGTCAATAAATAAATAAGGCCGGATAGCGGGTGCGGGTTCCGGTGGGTTGATCCGACTGGCAGATTCCGACGGGTACCGACGGGTTAACCCACTTTGCATTAAATGTCCGACAGTAGCAATTTAATGAGGCTTTGCTGCCTTTTAATAAATTTAAGAATTATTTAAGCTATGTTTATTTAGATGAGTTTTAAAAGTAACGTGAAAATGTAGTTTAATACCGAAAAAATACCCTTATACTTGTGAACTCTAAAAAGTGCCGTATGGTATCTGAATTTAACAGACGTTATCTTTAAGTTTAGTCGTTTACACACGGTGACAAAGCTTCATTGTATCTCGTAGTGTTGTCGCACTAAGTGACTACCATTCTAGTGTCGTACAACAAAAAGCGCAAGCCCCCGCCCTTCCCAATCCCCGGTCGGCAGGGCCGGCCTTAAATTTGTAAAAAAAAATTGGGCCCTGTGCGAAATTAGTTTTTCAAAAAACTTTTCGAGAAGGAATGTTATATATAAAGTGTCACTATTTATTAGATTTTGGGTTTAAGCCTTAATTTTTGTGTAAAATAGCATTTAATGAACTTATTATTTATATATTCGTATATATCTAATGATTGTAATTATAGGAAGTGTTGTTCAACATAGAATATTTGTTGTTAATTAAATGTTGATTTTTCAAACATGGAAAACTTAAACACAATCCATAGGGTTGTGGTTAGCAAAACCCATCTAAACATTCAACATATTACTTATTTAAGATATTTTCTTATCTAAATACTTTTTTTTCGTGGAAAATATGTGTGCCGATGCATATGAATGTTAACGATACAATTTTTGGGGCCTCTAAAAATTTTAGGTCCCTGAGCAGTCGCCCACCTTGCACACCTTCAAAGACGGCCCTACCGGTCGGATAAACGTATGACTCTATTTACCAATATTTGAGGTTTCCAAACCATATGTTGAGTAAATTGCATAAATCATCCTTAAAGTTTGGCCAAATTGCATGTTTTGTCCCAAACGTTACGAAAGTGCAAGGATCGTCCCTGTGAGGAAACCTTTTGTGCAAGTATAGTCCTTGTGGGAAAAAAAATTAGGGAAACCTTTGGTGCCAAAGGTTTCTCTACAGGGACGATCCTTGCACTTTCGTAACGTTTAGGATGAAATGTGCAATTTGACCAAAACTTTAAGGGACGATTTTGCAATTATAAATGTTAAACATTAGGTGAAGAAATTACGGAGTCGTTTTGAGTTGCGTATACAGGTAACGGGCTGCCCATTTGGGCAAGCCCATTTGTTTTTGTTTTTTTTTTAATTGTATGCACAAAGTAGGAGTTTAAAAATAAAAAAATATATTACAAAAGTTCTTTTTTTATTCAGATAAAAAAATACCCGCAGGAAAACATCTTCGAATTATTACTTTTTAAAGTAAACCGTTATGGTCACATCGTAAAAACCTATGTTTATTTAAATAATCCCTTATAGCCAAAATAATAAACAACTTTTAAACATGAGGACCTACAACTATCCATATAAAAAAAATTACTAACAAAAACACAGTCGTTTTGACTGTGGGCGTTTGCTACCGTATCGGGCTCCCGATTTTGGTTTTTTTTTTCATTTTTTTTTTATGCACAATTAGGAGTTAAACTAAAAAAAATATTACATAATGTTCGATTTATTCAGATAAAAAAATACCCGCGGATATATGTTAGTTACATAAGAACTTTAAAATAATTTACCCGTTATATAGGTCAAAAAACGTTCAAACCATTATATTAAAAATATATCTTATAAGCAAAAAAAAATCACTTTAAACTTGAGGCCCATACCATAAGCCCATATATATTTTTTGTTTTTTTATTTTTTTAACATTTTGGGCGAAAAACTAGACTATATAATTCGCATAAAAATGTGGCCCCAAAGTAAAAAAAAAAAAATACAATAAGGGTTTTTCCTCAACTTTTAACATTTTACGATTTCTTACAAAAAAAAAAATCCGTAAAAAATTATCAAAAAACAAACACGTCCATGTTCTATTGTTCACATTTTTTTTCTCATTCATGGCCACTAAAAAGATATTGAACGTCCCAAAAAAAGGATAAAATATTCGGAGAGAAAAAAAAAAATTAAAAATAAAAAAGAAAAGAAAAAAAAAATTAGAACCGTCACAACGCTAAAAAAAAAATTCACGGAATCGTACAAAAAATAAGAACAGAAATACTATCGGGAAAAAAAAATTATTTTTGCAATTATTAGCCCAAAAAAAAAAAACAAAAAACCCAAATTAATTAGCCTAAAAATCTGGCCCAAAGTAAATAATAATATATAGGGGAAAAACGGACCCTCACCTTTTTAATATTTCGATTTTCTTACACAAAAATTCCGGTAAAAAAATTACAAAACCGTCCCAAAAAACGAAAATATTCGGGAAAAAATTAGTCCGTTCCAACGCAAATTTTTTTTTCCCCGAATCATTACAAAAATAAAGGGAAAAAGAAAAGGGAATGGAAAATATTAAAATTAGCCCGCGCCATAACGCTATAGCCCAAAAGAAAAACCCCCGCGAAACGTTAATAAATTATGATGTTTCGAGTATATTATTGTTACATTGCCGCAACGCGAGGGTTCTTTTGGTGGGTTTACTTCCAATACGTGTTTTTTTTTGTTACAAATAAGTACCACAGTGTCCAGTTATTTAGAAGTCTATTATTGTTAAAAATAATTTCTCCAACCCCAAATATACAGCCACCAAACCTTTCAACTATTACACGATAGAGGAGTATGTAAATTGCAGAAAGAAATGGTCCTGTGGTTTTCCTAACCGACACTGATATCGAAGCGAAAGCGTATAAATATATATTATTCAACACCCTACTTTTTTTTTCCTCAAATGAAAATTGAATTGATCAATAGATTTATTTGGTTTTCTCTAGCTAAAACTAATTGCACATTTATGGACCCCATTCTGCTTTTTTTATGTTCATGACCACCTGTCCTTATGGATGAGTCGTTGCTGGGTTTTATTCACACGGTTAATAATTAAAAAGGTAAATTTAATAAATAAATACTTGGCAGCACAAGAGTCCACCTGGTTCATAAACAATGGTGTGGGTTTGGGGGGTGGGTGCGTGGGGTTTTATTTTTTTTTTTTTATTTTCTCTTTTGAGTATATGGAGTTTGGGGTATTATTTGTGTTTTTGGTGTTGGTATTTTTTTGTTTTTTGTTTGTTGGTTTGCTTTAAAAGAAAAATATGACCTAATTATGTTTTGTTGGATGTGTTTTTTTGAATAAAAGCAATATATAATAAAAATAAAAAATTATTGCAATATTAGCTATTGTCATTCTGAGTCTATACTTGTTAATCTCCAAAACAGCCAAACCTTCAACTATTACACTAGAGTAAATTGCAGAAATGGTCCTGTGGTTCCTAACCGAACAACCCGATAATCGAAGCGATCAACACCCTACTTTTTTCTCAAATGAAAATGAATGATCAATAGATTTATTTTGGTCTCTAGCTAACTAATGCACATGCCCAATCTGTTATGTTACATACCACCTGTCCTAAATGATGAGTCGTTGCTGTAAAACTTTGCAGCACAAGTCACCTGGATCATAACATGCGTGATAATTGTTTTTCTATGTTAAAAGCTATTGTCAATGATTATATAAACCAGAATGACGAGACTAGTCGTAAACCAGAATGACGAGACTAGTCGACACTTAAGTTGTCAGTTTGTCATTCGTAATATTATGCATATTTGGCTTTAATTATTCTACTTGTACAACAACAACAACCACCGTACCCGATCTCGCTTGAGCGAGATATGAGGGAGGTGGGATGTAGACAGTCACTCCCCTACCCGAAAGTAGAGGGACGGCTTCCAGACACTCAAAATGATTAAAAAAAATCTTTAATTATTCTACTTGTACCTAGTTCTTAATACAATCCGTTGTTTAAAAAAAAATTTATTCTACTTGTACCCAACTGGCTAACTGCATATGATCTCTCAATATCAGACACTCAAAATGATTAAAAATAATAAAAAAAATCTTTGATATATGGTTAAAAAGCAAATTTGACACTCAAAATGTAGTAAAAGATTAGAATAAAAATCTGTTCGCCTCCCCCTGTCCTTGAGTGACGTTTTGTCTCCTCTCGTCTCAACTGGTTCTTTGATTCTTCCCGCTGCTCTCTCTGATCTGAGGACTGTTCTGCTTCTCTCTGGATTGAGTTTTTAGGAAAGAAAGACTTTACGAGGCAAATTTGCCATCCGAAACACTTAAATATAGCAAATGTAATCACTTTTTTTTACATAAAACTTAGATTTTTTAGTTTTATTAGTAATATACCTGGACTAAAATATTCGATATGCATTTTTAAAAATCTGAAGTTATTGCATTTTAATTCATTAATATATAACACATTTGTGGACAAATCCACTGTCGTTTTGACAGTGGCCACAATGCTACAGTATCGGGCTCCCATTTTGGGCCAGCCCTATTTTGGGTTTTTTTTTTTTTTTTTTTTTTAAATTTGTATGCACAAAGTAGGAGTTAAAAAAAAAATATTACAAAAGTTCTGATTTATTCAGATAAAAAAAATACCCGCGGAAACATCTTCGATACCTAATAACTTTAAAATAACCGATATGGTCACAAAGGTACAACCCATTATATTAAAAAAAAACCCATATAGCAAAAAAAATACAACACTTTAAACATGAGGCCCAACACATAAGCCATATAAAAAAAATTACTACGTCGTTTTGACTGCTGCTACAGTAACGGGCTGCCCTATTTTGGGCCAGCCCAATTTTGGGTTTTTTTTTTTTTTTTTTTTTTTTTTTTTTTTTTTTTTTTTTTTTTTTTTTTTTTTTTTTTTTAATTTTTTTTTTTTTTTTTTTTTTTTTTTTTTTTTTTTTTTTTTTTTTTTTTTTTTTTTTTTTAATTTTTTTTTTTTTTTTTTTTTTTTTTTTTTTTTTTTTTTTTTTTTTTTTTTTTTTTTTTTTAATTTTTTTTTTTTTTTTTTTTTTATATTTACAAAGCAGTCCCAAAGTAAAAGAAAATATTCGCGAAAAATTAGTTCCGTCACCAACGCAAATTTTTTGTTTTCCCGTATCTCAAAAAAAGAATAATATTAAAATTAGCCCCAGCCTTACAGCATCGCAAAAAAAAAAACCCCCCGAAACGTAAAAAAAAATTATTCGGGAAAAAATTAGTCCCGCCGCAACGCGCGGGTTCTTTTGCTTGTTAAAGCCATGAATTATTTTAGGGTCAAGCCAATGATTTTCAAATGAAAGAATTCCGGCCCAAAAGAAGGGAACAAGATATCCAAACTTCTTAACCATGGTCCCAAACTCCCAATGCATATGCAATGTGATATTGTGATGCATTACATTATTTTGGTTGTCCACAACAAAAAGATAGACAAAACATTGATATAATATCTAGAGAAATGGTAAGATATGCAGAATGTGCTATCTTTTTTTTCTTGACATGAATGATATATTATTGGGGAAATTTTATTTTTGTGATTGAAGATAAAAACTTATTTTTAATTTGACTTACTTTTGTGTCGTATTGCTAAAAGTATAATATTGAATCACGTTTTGTCGAGTTTGCTTTTCTGCACCTACTGCACACCTATACCTCACCCGCAACTTCACATAACCGGCCATATCTCCCCGCATGCACCTCCGTTCTTTTCGGAATTTGCACTATCTTGGCCGCCGTCTCATTCCGATCATGATGGAAACCGTCTCAGCCGTTTTCAAGCACACCTAATTTCGACAGGAACGAAATCGAAGATGTGCGATCCAGTTGTGAAGTGAGGGTCACGTGATAAAAAACAGACTCGTTCTCACCCAACAGTTTATATATTGCACATCCTGCAAATCCATTATGTATGTTTCAACAGAACGCATAGGGCCCCGGAATATGACAAGGTTGGGCTTATCTTTCCCAAAAAAACATCCAATTAAAATTAAATAAAGTACTCATGCTTTTTGTTCCCTATAAATGCGTGTTAATTTGCTCAAAACCCGACGAATCATCTTCATTTTCTTACGAGTTTATTTTACTTCAAATTTTTACACATTACTTCATCATGTTTTTCAAAGGCATTCGTAAATGTTCTCAATATTACTAAGAAACACAAACCTGAAAGTTTTAAAGGTAAACGTAAGAGTTCAAAAGAACTGCAAAGCTCAACGAAAGAGTTCATCTATGCCTTTGAGTTTCTTGATGGTTACTCGAACGTTATTTTTAGGTCACTAAGTTAGTTCGGTCATCTGAACGTTTAGCATGTTTGTTCATTTCATAAGTCTTTACCCTCAACTGGGTACGTGTTACAGCGTTTTCTTTTTAATAATGTGTTGCAACATCATGTGTGCATTATTTAAAATTATACGAGTATAAAATATGTGCTTTTAAATAAATAAAAATTACATTGCAAGGGACATTTTTGAGTCGGTTGCCAAGGCATCACAAAATTTAGGACCAGCCATAGTTAACATGATCAACACCTTCCCCATCGAGCTATGTTCCCTACAAAGTTTATGCTACATAATTGGATTAGTATCAACATACTTAATAGATTTAAGTGGTCTAAACATATCTTTTAGAAATAAGACATGAAACTAATTACGTACGTAACCATCTGGGCTAGCTCAGATGGCCACCAAATGTAACTTTGGGAAGGTTGTTACCACATGCGGGAGGTCTCGGATTCGAACCTCTACATGGAGGGTTTTCCTTCTGGAGCAAAAAAGGTCAAAAGGAGTAAGGATTATCCTCTAAGGTAAATGTTGGAGTCTTGCATATTACCCAATTGGATGTCATTGTGATTTGTGAGCTCAAATCACTAACAATTAACTCGCCGTTGTAAAAAAAACTAATTACGTACGCTGTTTTTAGGGATTAGTAGTGGGTCAACATGATTTTGATTGGTCTTTGGATTAGCACAACACGAATGGGTGTCTTTATCATATTTTTCTGATTAGAAGTAATGGTTTCCTCCTAAACCTACACTTATGACCCTTTTTAATGAAATTAAAGTGTAGTTTGTTAGTTAGGGAACAACTCCACTCACATATCAAATCTCTCTTTTTGACCATAAATATTTTAGCTTAATATTAGGGAATTTTGTCTCTTTCTCTTAATTCTTATTTTATGAGATAAGAAGACAAAAATGAACGAAGTGACCAAAAGTCCAAACATTTTTGTTAGGTCATGAGTGAAAATAAATACGTATAAGTTACTGTAAGACGCATGAGTATTTAGTGTTCAGTAACAATCTAATGTACGTTCTACACAAAGGTACATCCATTTTTATAAGCTACCAATGTGTAAAGAAATAAACCAACTCATCTCTCAATCGTTAACTGTGATTTGTTTCAAACAATTTTCTTAGATAGACCAGGAAAATATACTAGTTGATATGAGTTAAAAAATACAAATCCTATTCTCAGAGGCCTCGGTATCATCACGGCGTTGGGTGCCAAACCAACGCTGTGCCCTGCGTTATCATACCGGCTGTTCGCCGTTGCCAACGCCGTGGCTCACCACGTTAACGCCCCAACGCAGCAACGCTGCATATTTTAGAAAAAAAAATTATTTAAAAAAAAAGCCTTAAACGGCTACTTTTTTGGTTTTGAAAAAAAAGTTTTTTTTTTGAAAAAACACTAGCCAACGGCTAGTTTTATTAAAAAAAAATTTAATTTTTTTTTACCCACTATATATATCCCCATTTCATATACATTTTTTCACACAACTTTCAATTCATCCTCAATCTTTATACACATTCATTAGCAAAAAAAAATGTCCGACTTTCCCATTGATGGCTCGATTTGGAACCTCCTTAATTCCGGCACGATGGGTGCCGGGTCTACGTCGAATGTATTTTTATTTTATTTCCGTAATGTTTTTTTTAAATTACGAATGTATTTTTATTTTATTTAGTATTGTAATTTTTATTTTTAATGAATGAAATGAATTTAGTTAATTTTAAAATTGAGGGGAAAAAATAAATAAGTGGGTCTCAAAAAGTGGTGTTATGGTTACCTGAGTTTTTTTTTTTTTGTTGATGTTATGGTGTTAAAGCTGACGTGACACCCAAAAAATGATGTTATGGTGTTATGACACCTAGCCCTCTTAGGCCAGATGATTAACATTAATATGGTTGACACATTTACTGCTAAAAAGTATGCTTGTAATTTGTGATATTGAGTTCTATCCACTTTACCGATAACCCAAAATATCTTTAGATAATAAACTGAATTAAATAAATGGAAAATAATTTATTAAATTCTGATTGGTCTAGAATAGTTCTAAATGAGAAGTTTTCTTAAAATAAGAATGATAAGAAGTAACTATAATCGCATATCTGAGATGCGCCGACTTAAATTAGATGCATCCCTATAATCTTATATGCATTATAATGCCTCATAATGTGTTTTCTAGCTTTTAATTAGATGCATATACGTATATTAGATGCATTTCATGATTTCTCTTGTTTTTTGTTTCTCTGCATGTGGCGAAATCATGAAAATCAATTTGCACCATCTACACATTAAATTAACTTTCGAAACTCAAAATGATGCATCTAAATGAATAGAAATGCATCTAATGAAAGTCGTTGCATATCACATGTGTGGTTTTAGTCACTTCTCACCATTTCTTATTTTAATTTACTTCTCACTGAATCCCTACTCTATATATATATATATATATATATATATATAGAGAGAGAGAGAGAGAGAGAGAGAGAGAGAGT